>PVLC010032999.1:0-17824 GCA_004027655.1 Graphiurus murinus | reverse complement strand
CAGGCGTGCCATCGGGCCCATAAAAAACTGCAGCAAAATGGGTGGCTTCCTTGTGCCTCAGTTTCATCCTGTGTAAGATTAGGAAGGGCAGTGTTGGGAGCAGGGAGAGGCAACTACATTTTCTTGGGTCTTCAGGGACCTTGAAGCAAAAGCAGATCCACAGCCACGGAAGCGACTGAATGGCATATACATGGAGACAGTGCTCCCGGCACTCTTCTCCTCTGACTATCAGGACCTGCTCAGGGGGAAGACGTGTCTTAGAGGGCACGAGCTACTCTGGTTCAAGACAGCCCTGGGGTCCACACTCATCTCTTCAGCCAGGTGCCCCCTGCATGGCTTGGAAGGGTGGACTCAGTAGGCAATGCCTCTGGTCAGTGGAGTTGAGTCCCTGTCCCAGAATCTGATCTTTTCTCCAACTAAGTCAGAATCCAGCAGCTTGCTTCTCCCCGGCCACGCTAGGAGTTTGCCATTCTATGTTTTCTCACTCCAAAACCTGACAGACTGTCCCGTGCCATGGCTAGGAACCAACATGTACAGTCGGTATTAGAAATATCTAGGTAGATCCTGCTGGAATCTCTCTCTCAGACACCAGTCTTCTGGCAGAACAGTGCATCCCTCCTTAAGCTGGAGTGACAGGCAATCTCCTGAGGTCCTTGGGCCTACTGGCTCTGCAGCCAGCCTTCCATCTGACGGCCCACCAAGTGGAGACCAGGGCTTACATGTCTCTGCCTCTCTCCTTCTTCCAAGTTGAGAGTGAGCTCAGAGCTCAGATTCTTCATAAGCATCTTCTTCCACGTGACACTTTGCTCCTCGGTGACCTACATGACCATGAGCCCAGCTCATGTCGCCATTCATGGCTGCTGGGCATCTTCCCAAATACGCTGAAATGTCCCTTAGGTTTGGATGCATTTCCTTCTTCTCCCTGAAGTCCAGGTTGGCTTCCATGGGGCAGGGCTGTACAGACACTGCTTCTCTCTGGCCAGTTCCTCCATGCCAAGATTCAGATGGAGCAGTAGCCATGTGCCAGCATTGGTCAGGGGTCTCAAGGACGCTGTTCTGAAGCTTGCTCACCACTCCTCGGGAGCAGGGTGAGGTGTGTGTGTGTGTGTGTGTGTGTGTGTGTGTGTGTGTGTGTGTGCGCGCGCCCTCAAAGCTGCAGGGAACATCACGATCCTAGAATTCAGCCCCTACCTCATGCTCATTCCAGACGGACGGCATCCTTAAAATCCTAGCATCTCATATGGCCTGACCTTCTT
Organism: Graphiurus murinus; assembly: GCA_004027655.1. NCBI lineage: Eukaryota > Metazoa > Chordata > Mammalia > Rodentia > Gliridae > Graphiurus > Graphiurus murinus. The sequence goes on along the minus strand of PVLC010032999.1, from coordinate 16,568 downwards.
CCTTCATGGACGAGGAAAGTGGAGCCCAGAGAGAGGAAGTGACCTGCCCAAAGAAACACAGCGAGGACTGAGCAGAGTCTCCCCAGACCCCGCTGCCCAGGGCTCCTGTGTCCCTCCTGACTTATAACCACTAGCTCAGTCCTCAACAGAGACTCTCAGTGGAGACTTGGTTTGTGAAACTCAGATATTTCCCCAACCGTCCTGCTGATAGAAGTCCCTGGGAAAGAAGAGGGGATTTTCTCAGTGACCAGTCAGTGTTAACCACACTTGTACACATTCCATTCTCCCAGCCAGGCCCTGTGTAACCAAGTCAAGATGGCTATCATTTGGGATAAGAAATGCACCGATGTCCTAGTACCTGTATTTTTTGAGGGACAAGGAAGAACAGTGAGAATAAGAAACAGCAGAATCTCAGTCTCTAACCTGCCCCCCGCCCCAGCCGTTCTACCTTCCGTCAATGCCTTCATTCCATCCTTCCTGGAGAGCTTCACTCCTGGGTATCTGGTCGCCCTGGGAAGAACAGTCCACAGTTCCTCTGAGCAATCTGTTTCAGGATACCTACAACTTTTTAATCCCAGCAAGCCTCCATAGCATTTACTACACATTCTTTCTGCTTTGTTTATTTTTTTAAATTTCTTTTCTATGTGCCTTTTCTCTCCATTGAGCTTCCAGAGAAGCCAAAGTGTAATTTTCCTCATGCAAAATGGCATTAATTATTTGGGTGTCACTTCCTAACAATGGTTGTGCAGCCTGGCCTCAAGTCTTACTTCAAGGAGCTGGGAAGTGCCTGGCTTCCCTAGTCTCTTTTCCTTTTTGAGATTTGTCTCCCAAAGCTTGCAAAGACCTAATCTGGATGCATTTTTATTTTGACTTTTTGGAACAGAGTCTGCAATTTACTACTGAGGCCCCTTGATTCCGACCATGTCATCACGGAGAAGGGCTCGTGCATCTGGCCTTCCCCCCCCTCTCCCTAGCCTCCAGTTCTGAAGTCTTTTCCTTATTAAATGGAGAAATGTCTTTGCTTCCAATTAGATTAAGGCGTTAATTTTCAAAAGAGACTAAACTGTTGAGTTGAAGGGTTTTTTTTGTCTTTTTTTTAAGGGCTTCATTTATTCCCTTACGGGACAACTGTCTTGGCCCTAAACACCCCACCCCCACCCCATTCCCTAAATATGACACTCCCTCTCTCCCTCACCAGGTCCCTCCATCAGGTCCAGAGAAGCCTGTGGTGTAGCCAGAAAGACCTTTAGTGTCCTAGTAGGGTTTCTCCTGTAAAGAGGAGGGCTGGTATAGTAACAACTTTGTCCACTCGGTCATAGGGGACAGAGTTCTCCTCTGGAAAGGCTAGCGCTGAAGAGCGCCCCCTGGTGGCCTCATGGGAGAAGGATGCATCCAGATTTGGGCAGCTGACCATGTGACCAGCCAGCTCTGTTAAGAAAAGGAGCAGCAGCTACCACCCCCAAGTTAGGGCCATGGGTCTTGAAACTACTTTGCTTGATATTAACAATAAGGGTTATCATCATTCTTTTTTTTTTTTTTAACTAAAAATCATGAAGGAATTTGGAAACATTTCCCAAACTTACTCCACTGTCCTGGCATGACTCTCCTCACTTCATACTCTTTTGAGTTACCAGCTAAAGTACACATGGGCTGCTCATCCTTTCCCGTATGCCTTCTTTAGATAGTTGCTGCTGCAGTCATAGCTAAACTTCATTCTTGGGTGTTCTGATTGGCTTGCCAAAGTGTCAGTTAGTCGAGCTCCTGTGTCCCCCATATGCTGAAACTTACCTAGAAAGAGGCAGGGCAGATGGGCACAACATTTGAGCAGGCGGCAGCGGCAGCCCATACACAACCCACCTCCCACAGAAACACCCGAGCCCAGGGCTGCTGTCTCCACTGAGCTAGCTGGCTGCCCAGACCGGTGTCTGCAAGCTCAGCAAAATGATAAGGGGTATTTGCCATTAGTATTATGTTCCTCAAGTTCCCTGGTAGGAGTTCTAGAAATCGCTGCCTGCTTTCCAACGTGGTAAGAGCAGAGCTGCAGAATATGACATTGATTTAAGACTGTAAATCCAACCACAAAGTCCCGGCCCCTGCAGAAAGAGGCCTGGTTTCTAGTTATTTTGTAACTTTGCGCCCTACCTGCTGAATTCTCCCTGTGAAATGAGGGGGTTAAGCTAGACAACCAAGAGGACTTATTTTGCATTGTGGATAATTTGGAACATATATTTTAAACATGTATTAAAATAGAAGTGTACTAAGGAAGTCCCCTGGATCTACCAATCCACTTTAATGATGATGACCAATCTTGTTTGCCCATTTTTCTTTAGGACCAAAATAAAGATGGCTTTGACCAGAGAAAGGCCAGGTAGGAAACTGATGTCCCTCCTTGCACGTGTCTTGTCCCCACCAACCTCCCTGTGAGGTGATCCCGAGTAATCCGAGTGTAGCTGCTGCACCCCTGGGCCCAGGCATCTCATGGAGACAGTCTTTTCTCCCCTGCCATCTCGTGAGAGGGGGAGGGAGGGGTTTCTGTCTAGCTCACCAAGGTCACACCTGGCTCGCAGCAATCGCCCGAGAGTCAGTTCTTCAATTTCAGGGCCTCAGCTTGAAATCGCCCAGCATCTTGCCAGGAGTTGGCCCAGAGCAACAGGCGGCTCTCAGAGCTCCTGCTTCCCCAGCATTTCAAGGTCACTGAGCACCTCCTTCACTCCAGCGCGCAGAGGAGGAAAAGCATTCTGCCTGCCCTGTTCTGTCTTATGCACATTTCTCTGTGAGCAGAATGAAGCCAAAGGAGCTCCCCTCACTCCCCAGAGGCCAGCCAGGACCTCGCACGCTCCTGGCCATCAGAGCTGTTCTTCCATCTGTGCCGAGGAGCCCCTTCCTGAGCGGCTGCTCCTCTTCTCCATCTGAGCGGAGGTCTTGCATGCAGGGACCTGTGAGCATCCGGCCTGGCTTTCTGGGACACTGGGTGTCCAAGTGCAGGGATGGCCAGACAGTAGATAGCAAGGCGTTGACCTAATTCTGCAGGAACCTTGGTGCTTCTACTCTGCCCCCCGCCCCCCAATCTCCAGCCAAGTGGGCACAGGAAAGAGATTCTGGAGAGCAGGAACTTCAGTTAAGTTGCCCCAAGTCGGGGACAAGCCTTCTTCCCATGGAGCCTTCCAAAGGGCAAGCCCTCTGCGACTTCGTACTGTAAATTCAGCACTTTGGGAGCGAGGCTTCCTGTGCTTGGGGGGAAGGGAGCTGAGGAGAAAGGGACCCCTTCTCACCTTTTGTTTACCTTCTATCTGGCTGAATTTAGCTGCCCTTAACTTCTAGTTTGCTAAAGTCCTTATTGCCTTAACAGCCACCTAATAAGCAGGCAGAACCAGGAGAGAAGTCCCTCCCCTGCCCGTCTCCCCAGGGCTGCTGTGCCTGAAAGAGTCCAAACCTCATCTCCAAAGCCCAGGGCTCGCCTCTTCCTGACAGAGTAAAGTTCCCAGGCTTAGGACAAACCCAGGACTGCTCAGGCAGAGAGATCCCGGTGCCCGTTGGGACCACCACGACCCGACTCCATCCTTTGGCCTCTGTTGCTTCAGATCTGGACTCCTCCCTCTCCTCCACCTCCACCTCCACCTCCCACCCAGAGACTCTCCACCCCCACCATGCTCAATGCTGTTCCTGGAGACCATCGCGACTTTTGTTTCTGTTTTTTTGTTTTGTTTTGTTCTCTGGAACATTCTACTCACCTTCAACTGCAGCATTATTTCTTCAGCCTCTCCACCAAGCTCTTTCAACGAAAGGCAGTTGCTGTCTTCCCTTGGACAATAATGAATGTATCTATTGTAAGTGCAGACCGTGTAAAGAAGTGGCTGGGTTAAGGAAAAAAAAAAAAAAGAGGGTTTTTGTAAAGCCTGTTTATTTTTTTAAGTCAGCTTTGAGCATTTCTATTTTCCCGCCCTTCATATGGTTTTGGGGAACCCAAATTGTATCAAGGTCTCATGCCAAAACAAGCCAACAGCTGTTTTCTTTACCTTTTTCCTCCATGCACCATGATTTCAATGATTGTTTCGGTGTCATTTTAAATGTTTTCTTGTGACATGTACTGACGACAAAAGTCATCTTGACAAAAACAAAAAAACAAACAAAAAAAAAAGATTTATACATGAATCAGAAAGTATTTATTTCAATTTTGTACCTTTCCATTTTAATACATTATAATGTATTGACTCAACTGAGATAATATAAACAGTCCATTTTAATAACACGTGTGTGTGTGTGCCTTTTCCTTTGTGCATAGAGGGGGAGGGGCGAGCTCAGATGGGGTGGTAATCTCTGGCCGCTACCTGGCGTCAGTGTGAGCAGAGGGTGGCCCCTGCCTGGGCCAAAGGCTCCCCATACCTAGGAGTTGCAGCAGCAGCAGCTGACGTCAGGAGAGCAAGCGAAGGTAAAGGGGCAGTGAGGAGGTAAGTGGCTGAGCCTGCCGGGCATCGACCGCCTCCTGGCCTACCGCACCCCCACATGCAGCAGCCACACACAGGGAGGGAGAGCCGTGCAGGCCATGGAGCCCGAACAAAGGCTGACAAGACAAGGCCAAGGACCTAGCTAGGGGAAAGGCCAGAGAAGCAGCTGGGGAGGGAATCTCAGCACTGATGATGGGGGGGCGGGGCCTGAGGGTTGGGTTGGGAGAAACAGAACAGTTCCCCACCCCACCCCGGATGTCTTATGCTAGAAATTCCACCAGACTCTCTGGAGCAAGCTGCCCGCAGACCTAGCCCCAGGGACACCCAGCAGGATGGTCTCTCACTAGGACTGTTTCTTACCGCTGTGTTAGAAGAAACACGCCATGGAACATATTCACATCCACTCTGCACTCCTGGCTGGGTGGTGGGCAGAAGGGGGAGTGGGCCTGAGGGAGTGGGTGGCCGGGGAGCTGTCCATGGTGCTGACTCCCAGTGGTCCTCAAATCCTCAGTCTGATAAACAGGTGGTGCTCACGTGACTCACGGGCGCTATCCTGCACTAGTCTCTGCATGCCTGGGCATCTTCCATTTTGAACTGTGCCCTTTGGGAGGAGATGGGGAGGAACATAACTGGAAAGGAACCTTTGTTGGTGTCAGCCCATCCTCTCCCAGCAGAACACCTCACCAAACAGGGGGTCCACTGCCGGTGGGAGAGGGGAGGATCTTATCTGATGGAAGTGTTGGACTCTGGAAGGAGAGGTAGCATGTTCTCAACTATTGGCCATCTGATCCATCTCCCTCAATACCCCTCACCCCCACCCCACTTTTTGTTTTCATTTATTTGCAATGTTTATTGGTGCATTGCAAGTACATGAAATGAGATTCAGCGTGATGCATTCACATGTGCACGGAGCACAATGTGGTCTGCTTCCTATTTTGTACCTCCCCGTTGCCTTCCCTCCTCCCTCCTCCCTCCTCCCTCCTCCCTCCTCCCTCCCCCAAACCCCCAACACCATCCTCCTGGTCTCTCTCCTAATTTTAATCATGTTCCTTTTCCTTCCTTTCTTCTCTCTAGCTTTCATACCTGAGAGCCCTTGATTTTCTGAGTTTGGCTGATCCCACGTAGCATGATGCTTTCCAGTTCCAAAAATACGGAACACTTCGTGAATTTGCATGTCATCCTTACACGGGGGCCATGCCAATCTTCTCTTTATCATGCTAATTTTAGTATATGTGCTGGCAAAGCGAGCACCCAACTTTTAAGATTATAACTTTCTCTACCTGCCTCCGCGCACTCCCCCCAAACCCCACCCTGTGCAGGCACTGGACTGCAGGTTTGTCTTCCCCCAGGAGAAGCACTGTAGAGAGAGCCTGCCTTTGCTCCCTGAATCCTCCACCATCCTCAGTCTTTTCTTTCAAGAACATGTGACCCTGGATGGAGGACTCATTACTAGATTATTTCAAGTTCTCAGCCAGTTCTTTAGAAAAGACTCAGCTGCCAATCATATAAAATAAATGGCTCTTTAGTCCTATGAATGGGCAAATTTGGGAACGTGTTCCCCAGGGAAGAAATGGAAAGTCCCCTCTGGGCCACTCATTCTCAAATCTCTTTTCCAAAATGCTCATTAAACTGATGCCCGCTCAGCTCGCAGCAAGTACAGCTGTTTACAGAGGATTCTGAAAAGGAGATGAAGGAGTCTATCACTGATTGTCTTAAACTAAGATCCTGCCTACATTGAGTTTGCCCACTTGGGTCAATGTTTCCACAAAGGGAATTATAGAAGATTCTTTCCTAAACTTTTGCTCTTAGGGAAGGTGAGCCCATAATTTAAGATTTCTGCCCTACGCCAATGTGTCACTTGCCTGTCTAGGTGTATTTGGGCTGCTAAAAAAAAAAAAACAAAAAAAAAACCAACCATACACTGAGTTGCTTATAAACAACATAAATTCATTTTTCATGGTTCTAGAAGCTGGGAATCCAAGATCAAGTTGCTGCCAGATTTGGTTTCTGGGGAGTGCTGCTTCTTGGTTCATAAATGGCCATCATGGTGCTGTGTCTGCACATGATGGAGCAGAGAAAGACAGCAAGATCCTTATTTCTCTTTTGTAGGGGCAGGTTCTGGCCAACATTCTCATAGCCATAATCTAAAGATTTTTCCATGCACATACTAACTAGACATGTATGTATGTGTAGATGTTATACATACATTTTTCTTTTCTTTTTTTTTTTTTTTTTGCAGTACTAGAAATTGAACCCAGGGGCACCCTACCTCCAAGCTACACCCCAGCCCAATTTTTTTTATTATTTATTTTGAGACAAGTTCTTACTAAATTGCAGAGGGCCTCACTAAGTGAGGCTGTCGGTGAACCTGCAGTCCTCCTGTCTCGGCCTCCTAAGAACTGGGATTACAAACATGCACCACCATGCCTGGCTACATTTTTCTTTTTAAAAGTAAGCTTTTTAGCTAGGTGTGGTGGCGTATGCCTTTAATTGTGGAGGCTTGTAGAGAGCCTCAGCAACATAGAGAGATTCTGGGCAACCTTAGTGAGACCCTGTTTCAAAACAAAACATTCTAAAATGGGGATGGGGGTGTAACCTGGAGGTACAATGCCCCTGGGTTCAATCCTCAGTAACTAACACACACATACACACACATACACACACACACACACACACACACACACACGCGAGGGTTTTTTAAATGAGATGCCTAGTTTCACAAGTGGCTTCATTTACTTAACAGTACTTCTCACAACAAAGTTGCTTATAGAGGCGATATATAAATTAACTGTATAAATCACAAATATCCTATGGGATTCATAGGGATTTCCTTAAGATAGTCCCTAGTGGGACTATTTGTGCTCCGTGATCACAGCCGTCTCCTTACTCCCTCCACTGTCAACAGAATCCCAGCTAGCGACTTAACAGAGTTACAGCTCTGAAGAGTTCTATGTCTAGCGATAATTCTTCTTTTTACCCTGAGGCTCTCTCTCATCTACTACTACACTGAAATCATTAATGAACAGATCAAAAAGTGGCCTCGGTGTCCAGTTTAAAAAAAAAAAAATGTGTACTCAAATACAGACAAGTCACGCTGGGCCTGGTGGTGCACGCCTGTGATCCCAGTACTTGGGAGGCTGAGATAGGAGGATTGCAAATTCAAAGCCAGCCTCAGCAATTTAACAAGGCTCTCAGCAACTTAGCAAGACCCTGTTTCAAAGTAAAAAGGGCCAGGTAATGTAGTTCAGAGATAAAATGCCCCCTGGGTTCAATTCCCAGTACCAAGAAAAACAAAACAAAACACACACAAAAAAACAAACAAACCAGTTACTGAGTTCCTTCACCACTCCAGGTGCTGCCCTGAACTATAATGTACCACTTTGTTGGACCAGCAGTGTATATGTATATTGTCTTAGTCACCTTTGAGTTGCTGTAACGAAACACCTTACTGGGTTAACATTCTTATAAACACCACACGGGTCGCTCACCGTTCTGGCGGCTGTGAGGTCTAGATTAAGGCGCTGGCAGATTCAGTGTCTGCTGAGGAGGACCCACTTCCTAGTTCACAGCCTTCTCACCGTGTCCTCACCTGGCAGAAGTGGGAGGGGGAGCTCTCCGCGACCTCCCCTCCTGACCCAATCACCCCCAAATGCCCTCGCACTGGGGATTAGGTTTTACCTGACAAACTTTGGGACGGTCACAAGCATTCAGTCTATTGCACACACGGTACCTTCAGGCGGGTACCACTGATCGTGTGGGGAGGAAAATGAGACTCAGGACTTTGGTAACTTTCCGGGGTCAAGAGCAGGTCAGTGACAGAGGCGGACCAGTATGGGGCAAGAAAAACAGGAACAGCGCAGATCAACCCCAAGGAGTGCCTGGTGCAGCAGGAGAGTGTGGAGCTCTGTCTGGGGCATCCACGTGCTGCCTCAGCGAGTCCTCACTGAAGTCCCCTGGAATAGCAGATGAGGAATCAGAGGGGGCATAACTTATCGCAGGTGATGGATTTGAACCCTTAACTGACAGCTCATGGTGCTAATTGCCACACGAAGGGGGAGCTCCGGCCACCCCGGCAGAGCTCCATGGGCTGTGTGCCTTGTACCTGGTGAGCAGCACCAAACAGAAAGGAGGCTGCATAGGAGAACTGCGGGAGGGCCGACAGCGGGGCCGGGGAAGCCTGCACAGCGGATCGGATTCCAGGGTGTCCACCTGTCTCCACCATGGTGGAGGCCCCGGCCAACTCGAGACCTTCTGGCTTCTAGGACAGGGACCCTGCACCAGCAGGGCAGGTGTGGAAACCGCACACGGTCAACTCTGTCTTCACCATCCCCTTTCTACTGGGGCCGCCCTGCATCCTGTTCTACCCCTTCCCATTCCCCCCTCCCACCAGCTGCCCCTGAAAACATCCTAGGATATAAGAAACTAAAATGTCACTGTTTCACTCAAAGGTCAGGGGAGGGTAACTTAGGGCAATAAACAAAAGTTTTAAGACAATGAGGAAATCAGATTTTTTTCGTTTGGCATTATAATGTTAATTTTTTTCATCTTTGGGCATAATTACCTTGGGGGGGGATGGGAATTGAACCCAGGGATATTACACCTCTAAGCTATACCCCCAGCCCTTTTTATGTTTTATTTTGAAACAGGGTGTCACTAAGTTACTGAGGGTCTCATTAAGTTGATAAGACTGGCTTTGAAGCCGGGCGTGGTGGCGCACGCTTGTAACCCCAGCATTTGGGAGGCTGAGACCCGAGGATCCGGGTTCGCGGCCAGCCTCAGCTACCTAGTGAGGCACTCCACAACTTAGCGAGACCTGGTTTCAAAATAGGGCTGGGGGTGTAGCTCGGAGGTAGAATGCCTCTGAGTTCAATCCCCAGTACCGCAAAAAAAAAAAAAAAAAGACTGGCTTTGAGCCTGTGATCCTCCTGTCTCAGCCTCCCAAATACTGGGATTACAGGCATGTGCCACTGTGCCCGGCACACTTCAATATTTCTGACCAACCTAGAGACAAAATTATCTTTCTGAAATCATAGACCAACATATGCAGGCCTTGAAAAACACTAATTCCCTGATTAATTCATTCTGCTCTGTATAACTGTCTTCCATTTTCTCTCCTATAAGGAAACAGATCTGCTAATTATCCTAAGACTTTTTTTTTTTTTTTTTTTTGCGGTACTGGGGATTGAACTCAGGGGCGTTCTACCTCCGAGCTATACCCCCAGCCCTATTTTTTATTCTTTACTTTGAAACCGAGTCTCACTAAGTTGCGGAGGGCCTCACTAAGTAGCTGAGGCTGGCCGCGAACCCGGATCCTCCGGTCTCAGCCTCCCAAATGCTGGGATTACAAGTGTGCGCCACCATGCCCGGCTCCCTAAGACTTTCATAACTCTGCCTTCCTAAGTCCAAATCCCTACTTGAATCTTGTTCTTCATGCCATCAGTGACCTGCTTCCCACCTGGGCTGTGAAAATATCCGTGTGTGTTTCTTCTTCTTTTTTTTTTTTTTTTTTTTTTTTTTTTGCGGTACTGGTGATGGAACCCAGAGGCATTCTACCTCCAAGCTACACCCCAGCCCTATTTTTTTTTTTATTCTTTATTTTGAAACAGGGTCTCACTAAATTGTGGAGGGCGTGGTGGCGCACGCTTGTAATCCCAGTACTTGGGAGACTGAGACAGGAGGATTGTAGGTTCGCAGCCAGATTCAGCTACTTAGTGAGGCTCTGTTTCCAAATAAAATATAAAACAGATCTGGGGGTACAGCCCAGAGATAGAAGGACCCTGGGTTCCATCCCCATTACCAAGAAAAAAGTTTACTTTGTCTAGACTCCTAGTTAAAGGTTTCATTTAAAACAAGCTTTACATAGCATCTCATACATAGCACCGGGGCACTGCTCTCTCCACCTGTCATTTCCATGAGGAAGGCTTCCTTCTGTACTGTCACCTTAAGTTCGCTGAAGAGTCACCGGTCCAAAAATATCTCCTTACTGTCTTCCTGAAGTTCTTATGGCTAATTTCTCATTGGAATTCCCCCAGAAACACAGGCACTCTAATTTTGTGCACATCTATGGAATAACTACCATACTCAAATTGTTTTGTTACGTGCCCGTATGGATATAATATAAAGTTCCAACATGTGTGTGTCGTCATGGAGAAAATACATGAAAATTTTTTTCTTGTTGAGGCATCACGTTAAAGAAAGACAAAAGTGAGTCGGGCGTGGTGGTGCATGCCTGTAATCCCAGACCTTGAGAGGCTAAGACAGGAGGATCACAGGTTCACGGCCAGCCTCTGCAATTTAGTGAGGCTCTCAGCAACTTAGCAAGACCCTGTTTCCAAATAAAAAATAAAACAGGGCTGGGGGTGTAGCCCGGAGGTAGAGGACTCCTGGGTTCCATCCCCAGTACCACCAAAAACAAAGAAACAAACCACCTGTTCTCCCAAAATGGATCTGCTTAAGTTGGGATCCCATAGACAGAACTATAGAAAGATAGACATCAGCTCTATCACCTGTCATCCATCCATCTGTTCCATCCGTTCCTTTCTCTCCCCTTCTCTTTCTCCCTCCCTTCCTCTTTTCCTCCCTCCTAGAGGGCACAGGTAGGGCATGAAGGGACCAGACACCACAGTGCCCTTTCTTCCACTCTGCCCCGAGGCCACGCCCCTCACCCTCGCAGCCACGCCTCCCGCCGCCGAGTGGTCGGGAGCGAGTCGCGCGCCGTGACATCATCATCACGCGCCCCCGTCGCTGCCGTCCGCCCGGCGTGTGCGCCCCACGCTTCCTGCTTGTCCCCGCGCTGGTTGCCGGAGTTCTCAGTCGCGCAGGTCCTCGGGCCCGCGCGCCACAGGCTCTGAGACATGTCGATGCTGGCGGAGCGTGAGTGTCGGGCGCCAGGGGAAGGGGATCGGGTGACGCGCGGCCGCCGGCGCGCCGTGGGGAGGGAGTGTCCCAAAGTTGGCGGCAGGTCGGCTGGCTGGTGAGACGCAGCGAGCGGTCCCTCGATGCTCTTGCTCTGGCTCAGACCCGGGACGCGCGCGGTGACTTCGAAAGGGAGCCAGGACACCACCACGACTCCGCACTGGCCCGGACGCCGGCGGTCGTGGGGACCCGGGCTGGTTCCCTCACTTCCCCGGTGTTCAGTTTCACCAGGTGTAAAAGAGGCGTTGGGCCAGAGGATGGCTTCGGGCTGTGAAATGCAACTGTTGAAGATGTATTGGGCCCAGAAAAAGAAAAGGATTAGAAGCATCAAACACAGGAAGCCAGTCTAGGAGGGGTGCAGGGCTAATGAGAATTTCTAAAACTGGGGTAGTTGGAGTTATGCCACTCCAACTACCTGGAGTGTTGGCCTCAACTCCCCATCCTGCCTCAGTTTGCCTTTGACATTTACTCTCACTCTGTGGAATGAAGTCCTTTAATTCCTCCTCCCTGCAGGCGCTTCCGAATGGAACCTGTAGCTAAGGTCGCTTGCCACCAGGTGGCAGTCGTGCCTTGGTCTTGAAGAGCCAGCACTTTAAAAAGTTCTGTAGTAAGCAGTGCACAGAAGCAGCTTATTTAATGGACCAGCTGCGCAGGGATTTTGTGCAACAAATGCTGTCAGCGTCCTCTTATCTAAGGGACCGTCGAAGGAGTAGGAGCACGAAATGAAATGGCTCAGGCACCATCCCGATTTTATAGGGGTAGAAATTGAGGTACAGAGGAAAATAATGTCCTCCAATTCATTGAAGCTGCAAAGTGGCAAAATTGATGTAATTTTCTCTGTGTCTTTACATTTTTGCCACTAAGAGCAGCAGTTTCCTGTTATTTTTAAATAAGAATTTGTAGAAAGGATCATGTTTTGGATGATGATTTTTTTTTTTTTTTTTTTTTTTTATTGCGGTACTGGGGATTAAACTCAGGGGCATTCTACCTCTGAGCTATACCCCCAGCCCTATTATTTTATTCTTTATTTTGAAACCAAGTCTCACTAAGTTGCGGAGTGTCTCACTAGGTAGCTGAGGCTGGCCTCGAACCCAGATCCTCCGGTCTCAGCCTCCCGAATGCTGGGATTACAAGCGTGCGCCACCACGCCTGGCTGGATGGTGATTCTTGGGCTCTTTCTTCATCTATAAAAATGACCAGTAGAGATTAGAACATAGATTGCTAAACTCTCTTCTGGTTTTCATAGTCTTTGATGATGCTTAATTCAGCATGCACCTGGACACACTGGCCCTGGCTCTGCTAGTCATATATCCCTATTTCCTTGATCCATTTCTGTGAATCTATTAAAATTTTCTCTTAACATCTTCACTGAGTTGGCTTAAAAATCCATGAGATGGTTATATGAAAAGCTTAAAGTGTCTAAAGTGGCATACAGGTATAAACTACTACTTGTAGTTATTGGTAATTCAAATTGCATGATTTCAAGAGTGTTTTCAGTTTTTGGTACTCTAAATCTTCAAATATTTGCCATGATACTATGTAACATTTGGCATTGTCTTTTTTTTATAATTTGGTAAATAATATTTATGACATCCCCAGTGGCGTTCTCATTTTAGAGATGGGAAAGTAGAAGCATAGAAAAGATCCAATCCCATAATTTCACTACCTAGCAATTACTCTTATAAAACTAGGATCATTCTGTAGGTTCAGTTTTGTGTCCTACTTTCTTTTCCTACATAACATTTTGTGGTGAATGTTTTCACTTCATTAAAATGCTATTTCTTTTGTTTCTCCATGCTCTGTGGACTTTTATCATCAACATTTGCACTTATTCTTTTTTTTAAACCTACTAGTTTTCTTTTTGTTTCTCAAAAAACGTTCTTCAGCCTGTATTTTTCTAATTATCAAATGCTGTCCTATTAGCCTTCCCTATGTAAGACAAGAATATTATTTATTACTCCTCACAGGTTTTAATTTGCTGTTTTAGACCTAGTTTATTTATCAAGATACTGCTTTTTCATAGATGCTTTCCTTTTCAAGACCAATTTTTGATGTTTGTCAAAAATTACATTTTATAACATGACACTATCATTAATAAATTTTAATGCTCACTACATTAAAATTATATATAGCAACTTTCTTAATCTTGACTATGTCTTGAATAACATTTTAACAAGAATACATGGGCGGTGTCTTTGGGAAAATAAAAAAGACAGAACTTCTCACTGTTGGGACTCAACACATCCTTTAGGGTAGGCTTAGTACTGGCATCAGCCACTGGCTTTGAGCCACTTGTATACGTTCTAAGAGTCCTGGGAACCCTCTTAAAATCCTTCTTTCCAGCCAAAGGCCAACTTGTCAGCAAGCCTTTCAGAGGGCAGCAGTTAGGCCTGATGCTAGCTCTTCTCTGTAGTCTTAGCAAGGCACAGAACAGAGGGGCATAAGAATAACAAAGGTCAGGCGAGCAGTGATTTAATCAGAACAGGCCAGAGACCAGGCTGTTCTTATGTGGTGCTGAAGATTGAAGCGAGGGCCTTGCGTGCATGCCCCACACAGAGACAGTCTTCTGGCCAGGATCTCCCAGACCTGGACACTGGTACAACACAGTGTCCTAGCAATAACTCTTTTGAGTGAGGAAATGTTGTAGGGAAGTAAGGTTCTGGTCAAAATAAGTCTGGGAAACACCTCATGCTTGCTCTGCCCTCCTCTACAAGGATCTGCACATTTGCGTATTAAAAATTCTGAGAAATTCTTTAATGTTCAATTGTGTTTGACCCAGCTTTGTTCTTTTTTATTTTAATGGGGAGCATTAAACATCCCTTTTAACATCTTCATTTGGGAAACACTGCTTTGGCTGCCTTGGTTGAGGATACATGTCCTTCCTGGGGAAGAGGAAGTGGCCTCTGGTGGCCGATTTCTTGTGTAGTATCGCAGTCTACTGTATATAAATGTGCAGCATGGACTGGATGCGTTTCTCATTACAGAGGGCTGCTTCAGTCATTCTCAATACAGTCTCCTTCATTTAAGCCACAGAGACCCTTGGCAAGCACCATATAGAGACGTGAACTCCGACATACCAGTTACCAGCTTACATACAAGATACGAGGAAACACGGCTTATCTCTCATATGCTGTCTGTTAGCAGAGGCGATGTTATGTTAACGATTTGCCAAGTTAAGTAAAATGGTAACATAGCCAGGTGGAGCATTTATGGGGTTTCCTTTCTCTCGTAGAGAACTATAAATTTGAGTCCAACTTATTTTGCTTTGTAAGTGACCTTTTTCTGCTTGCATGCGTATAACAGGTTTCTTATTTTTGCTAAGGTGTGTATAGTTAAGGGCCTCTATTGATTTTACATTAGCACAATGAGCCCCCTTGCTGGAGGCTGTTCTTTTGTTTGTTTGTTTTACTGTTATGAGCCTGCCAGGGTCAGAGGCCGCTGTTGATAGTGAGTTAACATGGGTAGATTGATACAGGAGGTGAATGACAGTGATGTTCAACCTCCAAATTCAACATTTGGCCCCAGTCAGTTTTTCGGTCTCATATTCCTAATCTTTCTGTCAGATTTTTTTTTTTTTTTAACTACAATGATAAGCATGAGTTTGTTTTTTTCTTTACTCTTCCTTTTTCTTTCTTTCTTCCTCATTCATTAATACATTTATTCACATATTTATTTAGTGCCTGCCATGGGCAAAGCATTTTTTTTTTTTCTTGCAGTGAAGCATAAGAAAGAATAAGAAATGAAGATGACCATTAAGGAGAGTAGAGTCTAATCAGAAACATTAAAGATAGATAAAACTAGACATAATGCAGTAGAAAGTTAATTAAGTGCCAAAAGGTAAACAGATAATTTATTCTGGAAGTCCAGTGTATAAATTGTGGCATTAAGGGCATTTCAGTGAGAAGGGAAGGTATTGTTATCATCTGTAGAGTATGATTCTCTCCAAGATCTTGATGATTGTTGTATATTGGGAAGTAAGAGTTAAGCTTTGAAGTGAGTAGGGTCTTGGTTTGTATAGGGTTAGGTTTTTGCTTGAGGACTGTAGACATATTTCTTTTATGCCTCAGATTTTCTCATCTGAAAGTGTAGGTAAGAATGTCTCCTCTCATTGAGTTACTGTGAAAATTGAATCTGACGTATGTGTGGCATTTGGCATATAACGTGTGGCAACAGGAGCTGTGACAACGACTCCTTCTGCCACTGCTGATGATGATGGCGCTGATGTTGACACGTGCTTTCAGTTGCTGCCAGTGACTGAATGTAGAAGGCCCACCTGATGGTACAGCACGCATTTGTTTTGCTTTGTCACATTTAGAGGGAACCGTTTTAGCTTAGAAGGTCAATTTGTATGTTAAGAATATATCATTTGGGGGGGAAGTAGGAGAAATGACCCAATCCTAACATTTCACTGGATGTGGAATTTGACACGTAACAGAACATCACGTACATCATGGGGCATGCAAGTTTGTGTATTCATGTGTATCTGTCTCCCAGGTTTGAAAGGTAGATCATTGATGTGACACTTTTCATTTACAGGTCGGCGAAAGCAGAAGTGGACTGTGGATCCAAGGAACACCGCGTGGAGTAATGATGATTCCAAGTTTGGTCAGAGGATGCTAGAGAAGATGGGGTGGTCTAAAGGAAAGGTATTTTGGAGGAAAGCAAAAACCCTGAGCCATGCCAAGATTAATGAATCAGGAGAAGACATTCTTCTTAGGAGTCTGGGAGAAATTTATGTTTTGAATCAATAAGTGATTTAAAAGAAATAAATTGTAGTGACTACATGATAAAATTAGAACTGAATATAAATGTCAACTATCATTTCAGCTGCTATCAATGTCTTTCTTAGATAGTACCTTTTAGTTACATGTAGAATCATGCTTAACCATGAGAGCTTTATGTGGCTACGAGTACTATTTGTAACTAGACTACACGTGTTTTCTCCTTTTCCTCGAGTTCCGTTTATTCCTGACTCTTGGGGCTCCTACTGTACTCTGCACTTTCCAGTTCTTTTCAAGGTCTGTATACTGTGGCGTCAGATCTAGCGGACCCTGTTTCGTTCCCGTATCGCAGAGCCCCTCAGCAGCTCTGGACATGATTGACTGCTCCCCCTTGAAAGACTTGGGGCTTAGCTTCCACAGCACCACCCTTTCTCCCGCTTTCTCCTTTGGCCTCACCGGCTGTTCCTAAATTCATTGTTGTCTCTTC
>PVLC010032998.1:0-17811 GCA_004027655.1 Graphiurus murinus | reverse complement strand
AAAAAAAAAAAAAAAAAAAAAAAAAAAAAAAGAAGGCTGTGGGTTAGGTAGAAGGCTTCTGTGGGTTAGCCTAGGAATCTAACCATGAAAATATGCTAATGTTATAGAAAAATGTATCCCCAAATTTTTGAAGGACCATTGTATAAACAAACTTTTCAAAAATAGAGCCTTTTGTGATGTAAATATGACTCTGGGTACTGGTGATAGGTCAAGGTAGATTTACCATTTGTAGCAACTGCACCATGGTGGTGTGGGATGTTGTTTGTGGGAAGGTGATATGTGTATGTGAACAAGGAATATATATATTCCACACACCACTCAGTTTTGCTATGAACCTAAAACTGCTCTAAAAGTAAAAATATATCAATTTTAAAAATAAATAAAAACTTCTGAGCCTTTTCAAAAGTTAGGAAAAATCTACATATTTTTCAAAAGTTAGGAAAAATCTACATATTTTTTGTGTGTGTGTATGTGGTACTCAGGATTGAACCCAGAGGCTTCTTCCTCCAAGCTTCACCACCAGCCCGATTTGATTTCTTAATTTGGAAACAAGGTCTTGCTAGGTTGCTGAGAGCCTTGCCAAGTTGCTGAGGCTGACCTCAAACCTGTGATCTTCCTGTCTCAGCCTCCCAAGTACTGGGATTACAGGCGTGCACCACTGTGTCCGGCTATCTATGTAATTTTCATACATAAAATTTTTATATATCTATCTAGTCTGTTCTAAGCAAGTATCAAATTTAATTTATTGTCTCTTTGGAACTTATCTCTGAATTTTTTCAAAGCAGTTTTTATTCCTTATCTTTTTTTTTTCGTACTGGGGATTGAACCCAGGGGCATTCTACCTCTGAGCTATACTTCCAGCCCTATTTTTTAATTCTTTATTTTGAAACAGGGTCTCACTAATTTGCAAAGGGCCTCACTAAGTGCAATCCTCCTGTCTCAGCCTCCCAAGTACTGAGATTACAAGCATGCACCACCATGCCCCGCTCCATTACATTTAACATCAGTGACTTCCTTCTGAAGAAATCTGACAGAGATAATAACTATGAACAGAATAAGAACAAAGAGTTAAGCAGTGTAGATCGCCCCCTGGGTGGAACATATTGCACCCCTGCCCCTATGGGGCTCTTTTCTTAGTGTTATACTCCTAGGCTGCAAAAGAAACATTTTGAAAATTCCTTCCTTCCTTCCTTCCTTCCTTCCTTCCTTCCTTCCTTCCTTCCTTCCTTCCTTCCTCCCTCCCTCCCTCCCTCCCTCCCTCCCTCCCTCCCTTCCTTCCTTCCTTCCTTCCTTCCTTGTTTTGTGGCCATACTGGAGATCAAACCCAAGTACTTTGCATGCTAGTAAAGTGGTCTGCCATCAAGCTACATCCCAACCAACTGTTTTGTTTTCTGAAAATTAACTTTTAAATGTTGTTTTAGAAGGATGTTATAAGGATATAGAGGAAAATCCAACTCAGTTTCTCCTACTATAAAGTCATAACACAGCTCATGTCTGTATTCTCAAAATGTGTAAGGCTTTCTCCCTACCAGCAAGCAAAAAAGCAACTTTGCAATGTGGATACCAGCTGAGTGTCCTCTAATTCAATTCAATTTTGATACTGTCTACCTGTCAGTTCCCACAGGTGGAGTGCTCAGTCCCCAAACTGCCCCCACTTTAGATAAGTAGCAAGTCCAGGCTACCAGAACTTCTGACCAACTGGCTACAAATTGGGGTTCCCATGACCCCTTCATTAGGGCTGAATAATTTGCTAGAATGACTTTCAGAACTCAGAGAAACACTTAGGTTTACCTGTTTATTATGAAGGATATTTTAAAAGATTCAAATGAGCAGGCAAAGCTTGAAAGGGTCTTGGCTGGAACAGCTGTCCCTGTGGAGATGTGTGCTACCATCCTGGTACAGGGATTGGTTCTTGGTCACCTTCCTGTGAACCTCCAAGTGTCCAGTGTCCAGTGTCCAAGAGCACTCCCATCCCTGTCCTTTTTGGTTTTTATGGAGTCTTTGTTGTATAGACTTAAGTATGGACAACTGTGTCAAAATGTGATTGGAAAAGAGTGTGATCTAAGGCCAGTAGACTGAGTGGAGAACCCAGCCAGACCTGTCCATTCAGATTCTTCCTGGCCTCTCTATGCATACTCCTTCTTCTTGGGTGTGGGGCGAAACCCCTTCTGAGATGGGGACCTTACTGTAAGACAAGGGAGGTCAAAGAATTTCTTTATGGCCAGCCCTAAGAACGGCAAGGGAATATTCAAGTATATTTTTAGTTTCTGTGACCCACCTTGGGGGAAAGAAATTCAGTTTATATGGCCAACACTGAGGAGAAAAGGAGCAGGCTAAAGGATGGCAGGAGAAGGTCAGAGGGAAAGATTTTTGCTTTCTGAGGCCTGAAGTACCCCAGCATCACTGCCTTTTACCTTTATTGCTCTGAAGCTATTCCAAAGTCATTTGGGGAGCAAGGGCAAAAAGCAAAGTACTTTAACAAAATATAAGGTCATTGCTCTGACCATTTAGGAAATAGCAGGGGCTATAAAAGTTACGGGCGGAAACTGTATACAGACTCCAAAATACATATAGCATAATACCGCAGAGTAAACCCTTCAGACATAATTCAACCTTTCTATGTTACATAAGAGGTAACCAGGTACCTTAGTTTACCAGTTTGCTTTTTTTTTTTTTTTTTTTGCAGTACCAGGGATTGAACTCAGGGGCATTCCACCTCCGAGCTATACCCCCAGCCCTATTTTTTTATTCTTTATTTTGAAACAGGGTCTCACTAAGTTGCATAGGACCTCACTAAGTAGCTGAGGCTGGCCGCGAACCCGGATCCTCAGGTCTCAGCCTCCCAAATGCTGGGATTACAAGCGTGCGCAACCATGCCCAGCTTGCTTTGGTGTTAATTTTACTTTCCGTACCATTTTGTAACTTTTATATCCCAGAGAAGTGGGAAACACTAGGGGGAAAAATAGATGAGAAAAACTTTCAAGGTAGTTTGGGAAAGTGTAGTTTCACAATTCTAAAAAGAGAGGAGGAAAGGAGTCAGAGAAATACCACCATAATGGGACTGTGTGTCTGGTAGCATCTCCACTTAGTCTTTATGCAGTGAGACCAGAACAGTGGGATGGAATGTGAGGGCAGGGAGTGTGTGTAACGTGCTCACTCTTGTGTCCTCACTGCTTATCATCATAGATGTTCTATAGAGATTTCTAAAATGTCCAATGAATCAGGGACATGAACTGCAGGGCTCTGCCACAGGAAAATGAGTCAAGAGCCTTCCTACCAAGGTTGCCAGAGTTCTTCTCTGACTTCTGCTTCTACCCTGTGAGTAAATCTCACTTCTTCATAGGAACACCTGTTCCACCTGTCATGGCAGCTGTTAGGAGTACAGACTCCACTAGCCAGCATGTGCTAAAGGGGGTAGTGACCTCCAAGGGGGCAGAACATATTACTGCTTAGCGCTTAAACAACCCGGCATGAGTTGATGTCTCTTAACTCTGAGATTTTAACATAGGGATAAAATGGCTAAATATAGCTTCTTTTGACAACTGAGGTGTATTACTAGGCAATTAAAGCATGCTATCCCTATTGAGGCTAATCTTTTGGCTTTTTGACTTTAGTATCCTCATTTGTCTCTCAAGCTTCATGCAGATCACATTAGAAACTTGATAAGGTGAGGCTTCCTGTGTTTGCTTTCTATCTTCTCTCTTTTTATCTTTTTTAAAGCAGACTCAAGCAGAATCATGGCAGCTTTGGGAAATGAAGCAAGTATGATGGTAAGTGCTTTTAAAATTAAATTTATGCGGGGGCTAGGGGTGTTGTTCACTGGTGGGACATTTACCTAGCATGTGCAAGACCTTGAGTTTGAACCTCAGTGCTGTGAAAAAATTTTTTTTTCAGTTTATGAAATATCTATTTGGTTGGTATCAGCTACCCTTAAGTGCTATGAGATATTTGGAAGACTATCACCTTCAGTTAAGTAGTTCTTTATCTTTTGGCATGTGAAGTGATGGGTAGCTGTTGCCTTCCCTTTAGATCATCACTTGGTTTTTCTATTTTTAATTATTAATAACTGTGGTTTCAAGATAGATATGCAAGAACTTTTTCCTGCCTTCATGAAAATCTTGTTTTAATCTGTTTTTATGGTGATAAAATATATATAATGTAAAATTTGCCATTGTAGCCCATTTTATTTTATTTATTTATTTATTTATTTATTTATTTTTTGGTGGTACTGGGGATGGAACCCAGGGACATTCTACCTCTGAGCTACACCCCCAGCTCTATTTTTCATTCTTTATTTTGAAACAGGTTCTCACTAAGTTGCAGAGGGCCTCACTAGGTAGCTGAGGCTGGCCTCGAACCTGGATCCTCAGGACCACCTATAGGAGACATATCAGTATAAGTCAGCAAAATGAAAAGGTTACACTATGTAAACAAAGTGGAGAAAAGGCCGAAAGCAAATTTGGTAATGGAAGACTTGAAAGAGGAAGAGAGAGTCCTGCGGGCCAGCTCTGAGCAGCGCTGAGTGGCCCCAGACAGAAGTTGGAAGCTGCTGTAGCAGCTGAAAGCAGTGATTCTCAGTGGGGGAAAAGATGTGAATCTTTAGAGAGCTTTTAACATCTACCCCGTACCACTGATCCTCCAAGATTTTGATGTGTTTAGGAGATGGGCTTTGAGAACATTGCTATAGTGAGCTGCCTCTGTGAAGTGAGGGAGAGGATTGTATTCACTAGATGTGTGGGAAGAAAAGTTTGAGAACCAACCAGCACACAAGAATAAGAAAACTCAAAATGCTAGCGAAGGCCTATTGTTTATTTATTCATTTAACAAATAATTGAGAACCTGTATGCTTGGTACTGTCTAGGTACTGTATATTCATTCCTTCTGAAAATATATGAAGGTTTGGTAAAGACTAGATAGTGTGTTAACTACACTTTATGAAGTCAAGAGCTTAGATAATTTGGAAATATACAGATTTAAGTGGGTATATTTTGACCAGATATAGGAGCAGAGGAGTGATACCTTTCCTTACCCATCATAAAGATCATAGCCCCCCATCCCCCCCAAAAAACCCACCATCACCACCAACAACAACAAAAAACCCTAGAGCAAAAGACAGATAAAAAAGAGAAGCATTACAAATTTAGTCCAAGTGACATGAATGCCTTCAGAATGAAGACCAAACGACCCAGGGTGAGCTATCTATTTCTATGTTTGATGAAGCATAGCTAGCCCTGTGGCAGTGTGACTGTTCAAGTGTATGGTGTGATAGTGAACTGGGGGAAACCCAGCCAATCCCCTCTGTTCAGACTCTTCTTGACCTTTAGTTGTAGCATTTATTTCTCCCAGGTATGTGGCAGGACCCCACAGGAATGAGGGTTTATGACCTACTATTGGACAAGGCAGGTCAGGGAAAGGACATTTCTTTTTTGTCTTGTCTTGGCCTGTCCTGTCTTCTCTTCGTCTCCCCTTCCTCTTCCCCTTCCCCTCCTCTTCTCATCCCTCCCCTCTCCTCCCCTCCTCCCTCTTCTCTTTCCCTCCCCTCCCCTCCCTTCCTTCCTTCCTTTCTTCCTTCTGTACTGGGGATTGAACCAGGGGCATTCTACCTCTAAGCTACACCCCCAGCCCTGTTTTATTTTGAAAAGGGGCCTAACTAAGTTGCAGAAGGCCTCACTGTAAATATAAATTGCTGCCGGTCGTAGTGGTGCACGCTTGTAATCCCAGCATTCGGGAGGCTGAGACCGGAGGATCCGGGTTCGTGGCCAGCCTCAGCTACCTAGTGAGGCACTCCACAACCTAGTGAAACCAGGTTTCAAAATAAAGAATAAAAAATAGGGCTGGGGGTGTAGCTCGGAGGTAGAATGCCCCTGAGTTCAATCCCCACAGAAAGATGGGGAAGGTCAGAGTAATACTTTTAGCCTTTATGGCTTGCTTTGGGGTTCTGATTTCTATGATCCACTGTGAGGAAGAGAAATTCTAGTTTCTATGACTTGCTTTAGGGGCAAAGGAAGACTGAGAAACAGGGCAAGAGGAAGTCAGAGAGATCTTGGTTTTGAGGCTGCTCCTGAGGCCTTCTGGTGTTTTGTTCAAAATACTCAGCATGCCAAAGCAATATGCATTAGGGTATTGTTTTCTGAGCCCCAATAATGGCAGCTTTACAAAATATCTCATTTTGATAATTCATCAAACCCAGTACAGCAAACCCTATTGAAAATTTTCAATATTCTTTTCTTTGATGAAAATCTATCAAATACCTCTGTTGATTTTATATATATTCTTATTTGTAATATTTATATTAATGAATATTAATATATATGGCATTAAGATACATATACATGCATATAGGTATATAATTGTTAATATACTTATATATAATGTACATGGCTATTAATATACATGTATTTGGGGTTCCATGGCTATTCATTTGTTTTTGTTTTTTACTTTTGTTTTGCAGTACTGGGGATCAAACTCAGGGTTTTGCACATGCTAGGCAAGAGCTCTGTAACTGAGCTACATCCCTTCCCCTCTTAAAAAAAAAAAAAATTGTTTTGAGATAGGATCTCACTAAGTTGCCCAGGCTAGCCTGAAACTTGCCATCCTTCTGCCTCAGCCTCCCAATAGCTGGGATTTTAGGTGTGTGCCATCATCCCCAACTTTTATGGTTTTTAATTAATTTTTGCTTATAATTAAAATGGCTGACTTTGTATATTTGTTTACTCTTTTGTAGCAATTCAAGCTTTATTTAATCAATATTTTAAAATTTCTTTTAAAGCAAGAGGAAGAACAAGGTAGAAAATGCAGCAGTCCCAACTTAGAAAGTACTAAGAAAAATTTGGTTGGAAGTGCATTGAGGAAAGTAACCAGAGAAAAACAAGGTAAGTTATTCAAATTGTAATCACTACGTATGTGGACAGTTAGAGAATACAGAAGGAATACCAATTTTTATGTTACTAGGTCTTAGGTATCATTAGCAAGTATATAGGTAGATATTTATTTGCTTATTCAATAATTATTGTTATAGCAATATTTTATTTGCCCACAGAAAAAGAGATTAGGGGTTGAGGTGTAGCTTAGTGGTAGAATGTGTGCTTAGCATGCACAAGGCCCTGGGTTCAGTCCTCAGTGCTGCAAAAAAAAAAAAAAAAAATTATCAGTCAGAGCCATTAGGAAAAAATGGTATTTGCGTCCTACCTACTATTAAAAAGCATAAGCGACTACACATATATATACATACACACACATGCCCAAACACACACACACATACATATATGTAAATGCCATTTATATATAAATATATAAAACTCTATAATCTTGGGGTTTCATTCTTGTACATGTGGAATATGTAACTTTTTAAAATTTTTTTGATACTGAGAATGGAACCCATTTGCATTCTACTTCTGAGCTATATACCCTCAGCCATATTTTATTCTTTTTGGAACAGAATCTTGATAAATTGCTGAGGCTGGCCTTGAACCAAAATCCTCCTATATCAGCCTCCCAAGGATGGGATTACAGGTGTGTATCACCATGCCCTGGATTGCATATTATTATTTTTTTAAATTCATTCACCTTAATGATTCATTTTTGATTGATCCATCATTTTGGATATTTCATTCTGAATTTTTATTTTTGTCTTCTTTGCTCCTTTGACTTGAGAGAACACTGTTGCTAGATCTGAGTTTGAAAGAGAAAGTAAATATTTCTGCATGTTAGAGTATATGTGTGGATGTAGATGAATCAGTAAAATAATATGCTTTGTTCCTCTTCCATATTTTAGAATCAAGTAATTATGCAGTTCATCCCAGGAAAGCCAGTTCACCAAGTCCTTACAGGCGGCAGTGGGAGAAGCATGTACCCAATACAGCTCTTACAGCTTTGGAAAATGCATCCATACTCACCTCCAGTTTCATGGCAGAGGACGATAGAGGTTAATACAGTCATCATTCCTTGATATCTGAGGGGGATTGGTTCCAGACACCAAAATCCACAGATGCTACAAAGTCTCTATAGGATGTGCATATAAAGTATGCACATCCTCCTGTATACTTCAGATAATCTCTAGATGATTTCTAATTACAAATGCAATGTAATGATATGTAACTACCTGCCATATGATATTATTTAGGGAATAATGGCATGGAAAGTGTCTGTATATGTTCAGTATAGACTTAAATTTTTTCAAAATATTTTTGATCTGAGGATGCAGAAACCATAGATACAGAGGACCAACTGTAGTCAGATTGCATACTGTTATTTTGTTATAGGGCATTTTATAATAGTTACTTACTGTGCTTGGGTTTTCTATATCATTCTGAAGGATATATGATATCATACATCAGAACTGTACTCATATAAAAGCATAGCAGACTGAGAAGTAGATATTAGTTGAAAATAAAATACAAGGAACTTTCTTGAAATGCAATCTGGAAAATAGATGTTGAAAATCGTTTTTTTTTTTTTTAATTTGGTACTAATTTTTATCTTTTCACAACTAGGTGGTTCTGTAATAAAGTACGGTGAAAATAATGCCCGAAAGCAGTGGCTCAGAGAGACCCCTGACACCTTGCTGAACATCCTTAATAATGCTGATCTCAGCCTAGCATTTCAAACATACACAATATATAGACCAGGTAATTTTTTGTCTAATATATAATCACAGAAATATTTTGATTTTTTATTTTAAAAATTTTGTTCAAATATACATAACATGTTTGGTATGGTGGTCCACACACACCTGTAATCCCAGTACTTGGGAGGCTGAGATAGGAGGGTTGCAGGCTCAAGGCCAGCCTCAGCAACTTAGTGAGGCCCTCACAACTTAGATCCTGTTTCAAAATAAAATAGGGCTGGGGGTATAGCTCATAGGTAGAATGTCCCTGGGTTTAATCCCCAATACCACAAAAACAAAAACACACATAATATATACATAACACATAATTGAATACCCTAGTTATTTTTTAATTATACAGTTTAGTAGTATTAAGTACATTCACATTTTTTTGCAGCCAGTTTCCAAAACTCCTTTCATCTTGCAAAACTAAAATTGTGCTTATGAAATAATAGCTCCAATTCTTCCTTCCCAGAAACACTGTGATTTTAAAGTTGTAAAATTGTTTTTTTAGGTGTTCTGGAATCTTTTCTAGCCAATCTTAAGCTGTAATTAAAATTTCCCAAAGAGCTACTTTACTTCTGTTTGCTCATTTGTTTGCTTATTCTAATAACCATGCTACTACTTTCTTGAAGACTCCCTTCCTCCCTTTTTTTTTTGTGATGCTCAGGATAAAGCCCAGGATCTTGTACATGGGAGGCAAGCACTTAACCACTGAGCTACATCCCTACCCAAGAACAGCCCTTTTTTTGCCATGCAAATATGCTATTGCTTTAGTGACAACCCCAAGATTTCATTTGTTGTATACTTGAATTTTGTTTTATTGAAGATAACTCAAAAAGGATGAATAATTAGGACATGATTTAATTTTTGTTTTTTTTTTTTTTCGGTACTGGGGATTGAACTCAGGGGCATTCTACCTCCGAGCTATACCCCCAGCCCTAGTTTTTATTCTTTATTTTGAAACCGAGTCTCACTAAGTTGCGGAAGGCCTCACTAGGTAGCTGAGGCTGGCCACGAACCCGGATCCTCTGGTCTCAGCCTCCCGAATGCTGGGATTACAAGCGTGCACCACCACGCCCGGCAACTTAAAAAATTTTTACAGACATTTTCACTAAAATTATACAAAGTAACCTTTTATAATTCTATCCTTAGTAATCTAGGCCAAAGTCTGCATGTGTTTTTATATATTTTATATAAAAATATTAAAAGGACTGCATTTAAGACTATGCATATTTTTATATTTTTTTCAATTATTTATTTATTTTGCAGTACTGGGGATTATTAAACCTCAGGTCTTGCTTATGCCAGATCTTGCTTGTGCTGAGCCATATCCCCAGCCCTTGTTAATTAACTTTTTTTTTTTTTTTTGATACTGGGGATTGAACTCAGGGGCATTCTACCTCCGAGCTACACCCCCAGCCCTATTTTTTTATTCTTTATTTTGAAACAGGGTCTCACTAAGTTGCAGAGTGCCTCACTAGGTAGCTGAGGCTGGCCCCGAACCTGGATCCTCCAGTCTCAGCCTCCCAAATGCTGGAATTACAAGCATGAGCCACCACGCCTGGCTAATTAACTATTTTTGAAATAGGATATGACTAAGTTGCCCAGGCTGGCCTCAAACTTCTGATCCTCCTGCCTCAGCCTCCTGAGTAGCTGGGATTTCAGGCCTGTGCTGCTGCCTAGCATTTTGTGTACTATGCATTCTGATAGAGGAAGTGCACAGAGTTTTCTGGAAGCCCTGAGGGGAGGGAGATGGATGGGAGAAAGATGTTAAGGAAGTTAATGGCTGCAAATGTTTTTCTTTTTCCTTTTGGAGGCAGGCAAGGAGGCTGGGGATGGAACTCAGAGTCTTAAGTGTGCACTCTACAACTGGACACATACCCTAGCCCTTGGTGGTTTTGTTTTTTGGGGTTTTTTGGTTTGGTGCTGTAGGTTTTGATATAACGATTATAGGTACTGGACTTTGTTTCTGTTCCAGTGATGAAGTCTTTGTCATTTTCAGAAATTCACTGTTTAAAAATATATTACCCCCCCTTTTTTGAACCCAAGGGCATTCTACCTCCGAGCTACGTCCCCAGCCCTGTTTTTATTCTTTATTTTGAAACAGGGTCTCAGTAAGTTGCAGAAGGTCTCACTAAGTAGCTGAGGCTGGCTGCGAACCTGTGATCCTCCGGTCTCAGCCTTCCAAGTACTGAGATTACAAGCGTGTGCCACCACGCCCAGCTCTTGAAATGATTTTAGCCTGCATTTTTATATTAAGTGTTTGTTCTGTAAACAAAAAAATCCAAATGTAATCATTATCTGGGACATTGTTTAAAAGCATACATGGGAGCTGGGGGTGTGGCTCAGTGGTAAAGTGCTTGCCTAGCATGTGAGAGGCCTTGAGTCCCTTCCCCAGAAGTGTAAAATAAATAAGAATTAAATGCGCATATGTGATCTTCCTTTTATTCCTTACTTTTTTTCCCTTCCATTGTGAAAACTAAGGAGAGGAGAACTCAAAGGAAGAAAAAAGTTAAACTATTAATGCTTTAATAGGTCTTTTTTTGTGTGTGTGGTACTTGGGATTGAACCTAGGGGCTTTCTACCTCTGAGCTATACCCCCCAGCCTGATTTTATTTCTTGTTTTTGAAACAGGGTCTCACTAAGTTGTGGAGGGCCTTGTTAAGTTTGTGGAGGGCCTTGTTAAGTTCCTGAGGCTGGCCACAAACCTACAACCCTCCTGTCTCAGCATCCCAAATACTGGGATTACAAGTGTGTGCCACCATGCCTGGCTTAATATAGGTTCTTACCTAAAGGTTTTTGGTATAATTTTCTAATTTTTTTTAACTTTGGAGAAAGTACTGTTTTATAATTTAATCTGCATACTGATGCTTCCTGGGCCTATTTTATACCAGAAAATCATGCTAGATAAATACTGTGTAAACAGCATACTTAGCTGGGTGCTGTAGGGCACACCTGTAGTTCTGGCTCTGGGGAGAGGGGAGGTGGAGGTGGATTGCTTGAGTCTAGGAGTTTGAGGCCAGCCTGGGCAACATGGTGAGACCCCCACCTAAACATAAATAAATAAATTGGCATACTTTCTGTTACTATTCCCCTGAAGGTTCAGAAGGATTCTTGAAAGGCCCCCTGTCTGAAGAAACAGAAGTATCAGACAGTGTCGATGGAAGTCACAGTTCTGTCATTTTGGATCCAGAGAGACTTGAACCCAGGCTGGATGAAGAGGACACGTATGTTGTGCTATACCTTGGAATTCTTAATTGTGGTGTGTGTGGGGGGGGTGCACACACCATGTTATGCCAGAATAATTTCAGATTTAATAGGAGCTTGTTATGTTACTTTTAATCATAAATGAATACTTATATCTGGGATGGGTAATACTTTATGGTTTTATTACAGAATTCCTGGCTGAGTCTGTACCTATCTTTCAACCTGGACTTACTGTTTTTAATGTATTAGACAATTTTTACATAAAAAACTTAGAAACAGTAAAATAAGTGATCTTTTGGAAGAATTAAATATTTTTTCTTTGTCCAATTGTTTTATGGAACTCATTTTTCAAAAATTTAAATATTGTAATTGTAGTGTTCAGCTTTGAATCCATCATAAAATATATATTGTGCCCCTAATACAGAGTCTTATCATCTGAATTGTTTTTTCACAGGGACTTTGAGGAAGATGACGACCTCCCTGACTGGGTGTCAGAACTGAAGGCGAGAACTGGATGGCAGGGTGTGTGTGATGGATAACATCGGAGGGAATGTGCCCGAGTCATGGGGAGATGTCTCAAATAAGGAACTCACATTTGGAAACAGAATGAAGAGAGGGAAACTGTTAATATTTAAATTTGTTCCTGACTAGGATCACAGAATTTTTTTTTTTTTTAAATCTATGGTTTTTGAGCATAAAGGAGAAGGTATGGCCAATGAGTATGAGCTTTGCAGTCTGATAGAACAAGAGATTGGATGCTAGCTTTACACTAACTAGTTGTGTGATCGATTGTAAGAAATGACTTAACTTTTTGAGCCCCCATTTTCTCAATGAAAAAACAAGGATACTAATGCCTACCTCACAGGGATGCTGACCACACACAATTACAGCGGTTCATATATATTTATGTTATGATTACTGTTTCTTACTATGTAACACTTTTTACATTTCCTAAAAGTTTACAGATCTAAATATATATAATTATAATATGCTGCTATGTGGAGTTTTTCAATAAGACCTCGATCTGAATAGTTATCCTGAAATACAGACCCTCACAGGATGCACAACAGAGCCTCGTCAGAGGACCAGCCATGGGGAGAGTGGGTGGGCTCTGGATCTCATCAGAAGGTGGCAGTCCTGTATGTGAGAGTGGAATTAGACCAAAGGTGAGGTAGATACGGCAAGCAGCCGAGATAGGTGCATCGCAGGGTTGAAGTCAGCCTCAGCAATTTAGTGAGGCCTTGGGCAACTTAGGAAGACTTTGTTTCAAAATAAAAATAACAAAGGGCTGGGGAGTAGCTCAGAGGTAGAATTCCCCTGAGTTCAATCCCTAGTACCACAAGAAGAAAAGAAGGAAGGAGTGTGGAATGAATGTGGGGGGATGCTTAACACATATGGGTCACCATGACATACACATACATGCTGGGTCATGATATATGTTACTGCATTTAGTACTATAATACTTTATTGAGGTAAGAATATTTTACTACAGAAGAAACTGGCTTCTCCCTGCAGATCTCACAGGGGCAAGTGTGGGAACAGCCTAAGCCTGTCCTGTTATGGAAAACAATGCTAAAGTAAATCTGAACTTATGGCATACTATGGTGTGTGCACCCATATGCAGGAAGAAAATACAGGAAGATCGTTAACAAGGATCTGCTGAAATCTGGAATATATACATCTCTAATGATTTAACCATGGCTTTTCTTAATGTGCAAGAACTGGTATAGATCTTCACCCCACCCATACACTTTATTTACACTGACAGGTAGTCATTGCTAGTCTCTTGTGGACTCTGGCAGTCTCTCAGTCTTTCTTTGGTCTTCAGGACCTTGACTTTTTTTTTTTCTTAGTACTGGGGATTAAACCCAGGGCAAAATCTACCTCTGAGCTACATCCCAAGACCTTTTTGTTTTTTATTTTGAAATAGGATCTCGATAAGTTGCTGAGGCTGGCCTCAAACCAGTGATCCTCCTGTCTCAGCCTCCCAAGTATGGGGATTACAGGCATGTGCCACCATACCTGGCTAGGACCTTAGTGTTTTTGAGAAGTACTGGTTAAGTGTTTTGCGGATTGTCCCTCAATTTGGGTTTGTCTAGTGTTTTTCTTATGACTGGACTGAGTCATGGGTTTGGCAGAGAAGACACCGAGGTCTTTGTCACAGTATGTTGGGGAGAAGTTACTGCTAGAGCTGTTAGCCTTGAACACTGAGGGAAGCCTGCCGGGGCTCCCCACTGTGAAGTTACTAACTTTCCATTTCCACGTTCTGTTCACTATGAGTCACTAAATCCGGCCTGTACTCAAGATGAGAGGAATTAAGGTCCATCTCTGTTAGGGCCTGGGGTATAATCCAATACTAAGTCATTTGTTTTCTTGCTTGAGTTATTCTAGTTTTGGCCATTGGGAGTTGTCTCAGATTGGTCTCTGCCCCATTGGCATCCTCCTTGTCCTTTTTGAGCACTTCCTTATTTCCCGGAAGATCTTCTGGGTCCAGACTCACCTTGTACCTTCTCTGCTACAGTCCCAGAATTACCCATTTCTCCAAAAAGCACTGCTACTTTCATTGGTTTAGAAATCAAGGTCTGGGCACTGGGTGTGCTTGTTGCTACTGGGTTGTCATTGCTCCTGGGCCTTCTCTGTGGGCAGAGCTAGGAAATAATATGTGTGTATCCTAAGCTGTTTCCACACATCTCTGTAGTGACTTCCGTATCTCTCCATCTCTATGTGTATTAAGCCAAGCCTGGGCTCATATTGAGGTCTCTAACTAATCTGGGACCACAGGTTCATTTTAGTATTTTCCCTCCTTGACTGAGAAACATGGCTTACACATCCACCATCCACTCAGTTGTTCAACCCCATTATGCATGTAGTTTTCAAATTGTTAACCCATACTCTTGTGTGAAATGAATTTGCCTCAGCAACTTAGTGAGACCCTGTTTCAAAGGAAAAAATAAAAAAGGGCTTGGGTTATAGCTCAGAAGTAGAATATCCCTAAATTCAATCCCCAGTACTGCAAGGAGAAAAAAAAAAAGCAAGAAGTTAGCACTCATCTGTGACTATATGAACTAATGAAACATGGGCTCCCCATCTAGGTCTTTAAATGATGAATTTCCAAAATGTTACCTCTTATATTTAATATGCATCAATATTGTGATTTTTTTTATCAATTGTGTACTACTAGTAATTTAATGTTTCAATCCAAGAAAAATAACTTAGGATCTTATGATTAGGAAGTATAAATTAATTTCCACTTATGTGCTTTCAGAGCAGTATGATAGGGTGATCAATAAAACTTTCAAGCATGAAAAATATTACACTGGCATAAAATTCTATGCTGCAAAGTGGAATGGAGACAAGATTTCAGGGAGAAAAAAATAATACGCTAATTTCCTTCCTCCCTCCCTCCCCCACTTCCTGCCTTTCTTGGGATTGAACCCAGGAGTACTCTTAACACTGAGCTACGTCTCCAGCCCTTTTTAAATCTTGAGACAGGGTCTCACTAAGTTGCTGGGGGCTTGCAACCCTCGTGCCTCAGTCCTTTGAGTAGCTGGGATGATAGGTATGCACCACTGCCAGGCTATGCTTTCTGATTCTTAAGGAAGTGGGGTTATTTTTGGATAGACAATGATGGGTATTAAATGGCCATGGTATTTAGATTCAATTGGATGAGGATATATTTTACTTGTGTCACTAATTACCATTGCTGAAAGTTACATCCTTTTCAACTGCTTAAACATGTATTGAAATGTTTTAGGCTGCAGCCTGATGTGCCAGTGGGTCAAGGTGGGGGAGGGGCAGTGTTTGCAGATCACTGGGGAGCAGCCAGTTTTGTAAAAAGACCCAAGGAAAGGCTGTGGATTTTGTCCAAAAGAGTAGGATCAGTATCATACACTATATGAATACTTAAGACCTTGCACAAGAAACATGCTTCCTGGTGGGGCTGTAGCTCTGTGGGAGAGGACGTGCTTAGCATACACAGAAGACCTGGATTTCATCCCCAGCACCACCAAATCAAAAAACACTTCACTCGCCTTCTGTTTCAGTTCATTTGTAAAACTGGGAGTCTACTTCCTTAAAGGGTTGTTGAAAAGAGTACAGGAAGTAAAGCTAGGTGGTGGTGTGCATTCCTGTAATCTCAGTTCTTGGAGGCTGAGACAGGGAGATGGCAGCTTGGAGGCCAGTCACAGCAATTTATCAAGGTCCTCGAAACACAGCCAGACCTTGTTCCAAAATAAAAAATAAAATAGGGCTGGGGGTCTGGGGGTGTCGCTCAGAAGTAGAACGCCCCGGGGTTCAGTTCCCAGCCCCTCCTCTCTCTCTCTCTCTCTCTCTCTCTCTCTCTCTCTCTCTCTCTCTCTCTCTCTCTCTCTCTCTCTCTCACACACACACACACACACACACACCACACACACACACACACACAATGTATGTGAAGTGTACCCTAAACAAGAGCGAGAAAATAGTATTGCTCAGTGTTACGCTTAAGGGACCCATGCAGAAGGCAGTAGTCTATTGGGTTTCCAAACTCTCGGATCTTTAATATCCCTTTTCCTTTCCCTTCCCCCTTCCCCCTCTCCCACTCCCACTCCCTCTGTCCTGGAGACTGAACTCCAGGGGCATTCTACCTCTGAGCTACACATCCCCCAGCTCTATTTTATTTTTTTAATTATGAAACAGGCCCCGCTAATTTGCTGAGGCTGGCCTTGAACCTGCTATCCTCCAGTCTCAGCCTCCCAAGCACAGGGATTGCAGGCGTGCGCCCCCACGCCGGGCTCGGACCTTCCTTTAGGAAGGACGGTGCAGGCAGGTCTATCGTTCCCGCCCAGCGCCCCGCCCGCGTTCCCTGGCGGCTCCGCCCAGGCCGCCGAGAGGCTCAGCGGCGGTGGAACCTGGACCCACCCGGGAGGCTTCGCCCACCGCGCGGAGCTGGTGGCAGGTATGTTGCGGGCAGCCTCACCCTGAGCTGCCCCAGGGCTCCAGGAGCCGCGGGGAGAAAAGGATAGAGTCCACGAAGGAGCCAGGCTCGCACAGAGCTGCCTGGCCTCCGCAGCAGCGTCGGTCTCCATGGCAACGCGCGAGACGCGGAGCTCCGGGGCTTAGGGGTAGATTCCCAGTGTGCCTGCCTGCCAATTCTCGGAGGGTGGCCTTGAGAGCGAAGATCCCTCTAAGCCTGGGGCTTCCGCTCCCTGATGCCATCTGGGAAGGTCAAGAACCTCAGTTCGGGCCAGGATTTCTTTCCAGCGTCCCTTAGAACCGGTCCTGGGTGCCCGCAGCCTCCACTGATCGCCCAATCCTACACCGACTCGACTTGAAATTAGTCGAAAATAATCTGTCTCCTCATCCAATTTTTAAAAATTCGCATTACAGCCGGGCGTGGTGGTGCACGCCTGTAATCCCAGTACTTGGGAGGCTGAGACAGAAGGATTGCAGGTTCCAGGACAGCCTCAGCAAGTACTAAGACTCATCACCCTAGTGAGACCCTGTTTCCAAATAAAAATAAAATAGGGCTGGGGGTGTAGGTTAAAGGTAGAATGCCTCTGGGTTCAATCCCCAGCAACAAAACAAAGACAAAAAGCTCGCATTGTGTCCGAACTGTGACATAAGTGGGGAAAACAGAAGGAAATTACTTATAATAAAGCATGTTTTTCCATCTACAATGCCTGGAATTACCACACTTGATGTGTTGAAGTAGCCAGGTGCCTTTGCCTGGGCGGTCACCTGAACGTAGCAGTCTGGAGAGTGGACTGCTGGGTCTCTAATTCTGGGTCTTGATAAAGTTCTGAAATGCAACCAAGCCTTTTTTTTTTTTTTTGCGGTACTGGGGGTTGAACTCAGGGGCATTCTACCTCCGAGCTATACCCCCTGCCCTATTTTGTATTTTTTATTTTGAAACCGAGTCTCACTAAGTTGCGGAGTGCCTCACTTAGGTAGCTGAGGCTGGCCGCGAACCCGGATCCTCCGGTCTCAGCCTCCCGAATGCTGGGATTACAAGCGTG
>PVLC010032997.1:0-17815 GCA_004027655.1 Graphiurus murinus | reverse complement strand
CTCTCTCTCTCTCTCTCTCTCTCTCTCTCTCTCTCTCTCTCTCTCTCTCTCCCTCTCTCTGTAGGGGGGGGGAGTACTGAGAATTGAGCCCAGGGATGGTCTACCTCTGAGCTACACCCCTAGCCCTATTTTATTTATTTTAATTTTTTATTTTGAAGCAGGATCTTACTAAGTTGCAGAGGGCCTCAATAAGTTGCTAGGCTGGCCTTGAACTTGTGATCCTCCTCTCTCAGTCTCCCAAATACTGGGATTGCACATAGGCACCACCACCCCAAGTGACTCACAATTATGTATCTGACACAGGAATCATATCCAGAATACAGAAAGAACTTCTACAACTCAATAATAAGAAAACAATCTAATTGAAGAACTGTTGAAATACAGAATTCACGAAAGAAGGTATAAAAACATCCAATAAGCATATTTAAAAACTTTAATCCCAGTACTTGGGAGGCTAAGACAGGAGGATCGCAAGTTCATGACTAGCCTCAGCAACTTAGCAATGCCCTCAGCAACTTAGTGAGATCTTGTTTGCAAATAAAAAGTAAAACATAAGCCGGGCGTGGTGGCACACGCTTGTAATCCCAGCATTTGGGAGGCTGAGACCAGAGGATCCGGGTTCACGGCCAGCCTCAGCTACCTAGTGAGGCACTCCAAAACTTAGTGAGACCCGGTTTCAAAATAAAGAATAAAAAATAGGGCTGGGGGTACAGCTCGAAGGTAGAATGCCCCTGAGTTCAATCCCCAGTACCAAAAAAAAAAAAAAAAAAAAAGTAAAACAGAGCTGGTGGTGTAGCCCAAAGGTAGAACAGCCCTGGGTTCCATCCCCAGTATAACACACACACACACACACACACACACACACACACACACACACACACAAAAGACATTCAACATATTCAGTTGTCAGGGCAACACAAATTTAAGCCACAATGAGACCTCACTTCATAATCAATAGAATAGCAAAAATGTAAAAAATAGACAATGTCAAGAGGATGTGAAGCAACTAGAACTCTTATGCCCTACTGGTGGTAGCATAAAATAACACAATCACTTTGGAAAGAATTTTGCAGGTGTTTTTGTTTGTGTGTGTGTGTGTGTGTGTGTGTGTGTGTGTGTGTGTGTGTGTTACTGGGGATTGAACTCAGGGGCATTCTACCTCCAAGCTACACCCTCAGTCCTATTTTTTATTTTTATTTTGAAACAGGGTCTCACTAAGTTGCAGAGGGCCTCACTAAGTAGTTGAGGCTTACCTCGAACCCGAATCCTCCTGTCTCAGCCTCCCAAGTACTGGACTTACAAGCATGTACCACCACACCCGGCTTGCAGTTTCTTAAAAAGTCAAAAATATACCTAACATATATTCTAGCCACAAACTACTACATATCTACCCAAGAGAAATTAAAAAAAAAAAAAACACATGTTGACACAAAGACTTCTATACAAATGTTCAGGGAAACTTTATTTGTAATCATGCAGGACAGAAATAATCTAAATGTCTACTAATAGGCAAATTGATAAACAAATTGTGATACATCCATACAATGGAATAGTATTCAGCAATTTTAAAAAATGAACTATTGGCATTGGCATATGAGTCTCAAAAACATGCTGAATAAAAAAATCCAGATATGTGAAATGTATATATTATGTATTTGCATGTATCTGAAGTTTGAGAACAGGGAAAATTAACCTGTAGCACTAGAAATGGGATGGGTGGCTGCCTGAGATAGAGACTGGAGCACAAAGAACCTTTTCTTGGTGATAACAAATGTTAATTTCCTGATTGAGGTGGTGATTATATGACTATATATACTTGTCAAATTTCATCACACTGTACACTTCAAGTGTGTGCATTTTAGAATATATAAAATAATACTCAATAAGTGAGACAGGAGGATGGCAGGCTCAAGGCCACCATGTGGTAACTTAGACCTTGTTACAAAATAAAAAAAATAAAAAGGTCTAACGGTATAGTTTAGTGGTAGAATTCCCCTGGGTTCAATCCCCAGTATCACCAAATGGAGGAGGAAGATGATGATGAGGAAGGGGGGGATGCTTAGATCCCATGATGCCACTCTACCCTACACCCCTCTTCTTCAAACAGCACCCTGATGATGTACTTGGGATATCACAGCCTCGGAATCCACTAAGCCAGTGAAAGAGGCCAGGCATGACTTGGAACACAGTGCTTTCTGGAACCCTTGGACAAGAGGCATTCCCCAGTTGCAGCCGATAAAAGCATGAATCTACCACCATTGGAATGTTGGAGGCCCAACATTCTCTGGGCCTCCTGTGAATCTGAACAACTTTTGGAATTGTTGTGAAGATTCAACTAACTAAACTTCAGCATTTAGAGTAGAGCTCAGCAGAGAGGAAGGGTGTGATAAATGTTGGCAGCTGGGATGGTGGTGGTGGCCTAAGGTCACTTTGCAGGTAAGTCATAGGGGAAAATTGTGCAGGGTTTTGGGGGGGAGCAAAGGAGCAAGGGACATCCATCTGTCACGAACACCTCTTTATGCATGTGCCAAGGTCCTGTGCACCATGAATATGGGATAAACACCCTACATATCTGAGTGTCTTTGTTTCCTAGGACTGTTATGATAAAGCACCATGAGCTGGGTATAAAAGAACAGAAATTCCTTCTTTTATAGTACTGGAGCTAGAAGTCCCGAATCAAAATGCTCCAGGGCCATGATCCCTCTATAGCTTCAGAGTGGAAGGTACTTGTTTCTTCCAGCCTCTGGTGGCCCCAGGAGATCCTTGGCTTGTGACAGCATACTCCAATCTCTGCTTCTGTTTTCACGTGGCCATCTTCCCTCTGCCTCTCCATGTCCAGATTTTCTTCTTTTAAAGACACCAATCAGTCAGGTATGGTGCCACATGCCTATACTTGGGAGGCCGAGACAAGAGGATTACCCATTGGAGGACAACCAATTGAGACTTTTGGCAACCTAGTGAAACCCTGTTTCAAAAACAAAAATAAATAAATAAAAAGGGCTGGGGGCATAGCTTGGAGGTAGAATGCCCCAGAGTTCAATCTCTGGCATGCCTATAATCCCAGTACTTGGGAGGCTTAGACAGGAGGATCACAGGTTCTAAATGGGCCTTAGCAAGTTATCAAGACTTTCAAGAACCTAGTGAGACCCTGTTTCAAAACAAAAAAATAAAAAAGACTGGGGGTGTAGATCAGAGGTAGAATGCCCCTGGGTTCAATCCCCAGCACTGAAAAAAAAAAAAATTGCAGTCCTGGGGATTGAACCCAGGGGCACTATACCTCTGAGCTACACCCCCAGTCCTATTTTTTATTCTTTATTTTTTTGAAACAGGGTCTCACTAAGTTGTGGAGAACCTCACTAAGTAGCTGATGCTAGCCTCGAACCCGGATCCTCCCAAATACTGGGATTACAAGCGTGCGCCACCACGCCCGGCAAAAAATGAAAATTTAAATAAATAAATAAATAGGGCTTAGAGTGTAGCTTGGAGATAGAATATCCCTGGGTTCAATCCCTAGTACAAGAAAGAAGAGGAGGAGGAAGAAGAAGGGGAGGAGGAGGAGGAGGAGGAGGAGGAGGAGACGATGATCACTCCCATATGGCCTCATCTTAACCAGTTTCCAACTATAAAGATCCTGTTTTCAAATAAGGTCTTAGTCCCATGTACTGGGGGACAGAACTTGAACATGTCCTTGGGGGGAACACAGTTCCATCCATAACATTAAGGCTTTACCGTACACTGAAATGAATCTGCGAAGATGTTCAGTTGTACATGAGTTCAGGTGTGCTACCACACTGGTCTACCCATGGTGTAGCACACAGCTACCCAGGAGGAGCTGGGTGTGTGGGTGTGCACGTGTCCCTGCTCTGTCTACATGGACCCATGCGTTGAGTTTCTATCAAATGTCAAGTTTCTTTAGTTCCCACCCACCACCACCTCCTGCTCAGACTCCTCATCTTCCTGCAGCCCACTGGGCTCAGGCACAAAAGGAAAGGTTTGCAGTGATTTTCCACTAGTAAAATGAGTTATTTCCTGATGCATTTCTTTCTCTAATTATACACTTACCTCCCCCATTAGCTTTCTCAAGAGGAAAAACAAAAGGCTTAGGACTTACGTTGACTGGGGGTATGCATGGAAGTGCACGTGTGCAAACACACACACACACACACACACACACACACACACACACACCTTCCACAAGGAGGAATCTTGGCTGTGTTCATAAGAGAATGCCCAGGACCCTAAGGGTCTTTTCAACTGACATAAACATCTGCAAAGCTCCCCCAGCTTCTTCTCTACAGCTATATATACATTTAGAGGCAGAGATTAACATCTCAAAATATTCTTTTCAGATAAAAAGCCCAATGAGATAGTATCTGCCTCCAAAGGTACTCTGAGGCTGCTGCTAGGTTGTCCTCTAGCAAGCAGAAGCAGATCAGAGGAGGGAACAGACTATACAGCCTGCCTTTCTGCTCTCCTCCTGGTTCTCCCATGAAGTGGGGATTCACACA
This sequence comes from Graphiurus murinus, assembly GCA_004027655.1. Lineage (NCBI taxonomy): Eukaryota > Metazoa > Chordata > Mammalia > Rodentia > Gliridae > Graphiurus > Graphiurus murinus. The sequence continues at coordinate 13,307 of PVLC010032997.1, read as the reverse complement.
CTGAGTTAGAGGATGAACCTAGAATAGCCATGCCTGTAGGTAACTGGACATACAGCCTGAAAGCAACAGATCCGTCCTGCCTCTTTTCAGAGAAATGCAGTTTACCAAAGTGGACTGAAAGTTTGAGACCATATTTAGCCTCATTTTACAGATGGGGAGACTTAGGCCTAGAAAGAACTTTTTGGGGGGGGGTACTAGGGATTGAACCCAGTAGCCAGTAGCATTCTACCTACAAACTATACCTCCGACCCTCTATTAGTGTTGTTGTTATTTTGAAACAGGTCTTGCTCAGTTCTTGAGGGTCTAAGTTGCAGAGACTGGTCTTAAAACTGTGATCCTCCTGTCTCAGCCTCCCAAGTACTAGGATTACAGTGCAAGACCACATCTGGCTTAGGAAGAACTTCAGTGTGTCCAAAGCTCACAGATCCAAGGTCTCCTGCCTCCTGGTTCAATATTCTTTTCCCCATCACCTCTTAACTCATCCCCCCATCTCTTTAGGCATTGGGTCAGGTGATAGAGAGGAGAGAGGGATGGCTCCCCCATCTCCAGAAGGTTAAGGGAAGAGAGCCACCGGGGAGTAAGAAATAGCAATCTTCTCTCCAGCTGAAGTTTCCTCTGCAGCCCAGACTTCCCTCCCAGAAAGGTGCATGGCATTCACCTGCTGTCCCAGCCCCCTCCGCCGATCTATTTAACCCAGAGACACTGTGATCGCTCATGCGCTTTGATCCTGCAGGCGCTGGCAGCTTTTGTTCTATTATTCACTGCAGAGTGGATGCCGAGTTGTCTCTCCTTATTACAGCCATGGCTGGGCTGCCCACCGCCTCCCCAAGGCCACCGGATGATGATGCCCATCAATAAGTCAGTAGCAGCGGCTGGCTTTGAGATGCCTTTTGGGGAAGGGATTTGCACCGTTTCAGAATCAGAGTTTTCTACAAGACTCCTTTTTGGAAGAGATCAAAAGAGGAAACAATGAACATAAAAAATTATAGAGTACATGTAAAGATGCTAAAAGGCACACTCTCTCTGCCCAGTTGAGAGGCAAGCTTTTGAAGGTAGATCTTCCTTGTACACCATTATGCATCACTTAACGGTGAGGACGCATCACGGGAAATGCAGCATTACCTGATTTCATCATGGTACAAACATCATAGAGTGTATCTGCACAAACCTAGATGGCGTAGATCATCACTCAGTGTGGCCTCTTGGTGCAGTTGAGAGACACAGTAAGGACAAGATGCCTGAGACTGCTGCTGGCATAGCATAGCATACTGCTTTACAGTAAACGTTTTTAATAAGTAGAAGTACATTCTAAAATAATGATTAAAAGTATGATATAATAAATGCCAGTAACATAGTCTTTTATTATCATTCATCATGTACTGAACACAGTTGGATGCACTGCATACTTTTATACAACTGGCAGTGCAATAGAGCTGTTTACACTAGCATCACCACAACTGTGCGAGTTACCCATTACACAATGATGCTATGACAGCTGTGACATCACTGGGTGATAGGAATTCTTCAGTTCCATTGTAATCTGACATAGCATCATATATGTAGTCCACTGTTGACTGAAATGGCATTATGCAGTGCATGAGCGTCTATGTGCCCCCCATACACCCACTAATATTTATTTGATGAGTGAACATACTCATAAATCTCTCCTTCCAGGCCTCAAACCTTCCACAATACAGGAAAAGAAGCACAGAGAGTCACAGCACTTCTAACCACATGGCATTGTGGAGTAAACATTGGTTTACCCACAACCTTTCCATATACACACCAGAGGATAGAAACTCTATACAAATGTCAACCTATGGGGGATCCAAGAAGGTCCTGAGGAGTAGAGACTACCTCTGCTCAGACCTTCCAGGTTCTTGACCAAGTTGAAGAAAAGAATTTAAAGATACATCAGATCTGAGCCACAGATTAAGAGATTTACAGATGAAAAGCACACACTCAAGAATGAGAGTACAGGTGGTCTGAGAGAGACAGGGACTCACCTTGCCTTGGTCTGAGGCTCTAACATTTATAGAGGACAGTAGCTAGGAGGCTGAACTAGGTGTGGAGCCAGGGCAAGGTTTTGCAGTTTTGTGGCACTCTTCCTAGCGCATGTGCTCTTATATGCTGTAATCATGCTACTTCCAACATCCCATGTTTCATTAGCATCTTAAATCTCCACCCAGAGTTGAGTATCTTACTATTATAATGAGGCTATGGTCATTTCTCAGTCAAAAAAGTCTTTCTTTTACTTATTTTATTTTTTATTTATTTTTATTGAGATACTGGAGATTGGATCCCAGGGTGGTCTACCTCTGAGCTATACCCCCAGTCCTTTTTTATTTTTATTTTTTGAGAGAAGGCCATATTAAGTTACTGGTCTTGAACCTGTGATCCTTCTGTCTCAGCTTCCTAAGCACTGGGATTACAGGTGTGTGCCAGCTGTGCCCAGCTTCACCAAAGTCTTTAAAGCCCATTCGCCCTAAAGGAGCAGTTTCTCCAAATGTCTGCGGTTATCTTCTGGTTTTGTCGCTTTTTTATCAGCCAATCAGCAAGCTGCAGGCAAGGATGCCCGGTTCGAGGACACAGGCTGCATAGTTCAAGAACTGTTTGCTCTGCACTGCAATGGTCCGTGGATGTTTCTCTTTTGAGCCCTAGTGTTGTGTCTGTATCCCCAAGATCACAAGCCTTACTCACAGCTGTATCCCCAGTGCCTGACACATAGTAGGTCCTCAAGAAATATGAGCAATAGTTGAATGAACTGGATGTCAGAAAACCCAGGATCTAATTCCACCTGGGTGGCCAGCTTGCTGAGTGGCCTGGGCCAGTCACTTCTTTCTGGATCTCAATCTGCCCCTTTGTGTGACAAGGACATTGAGGCAGATCTCCAAGGAGGTCAACTCATCTGCACATTTCTTGAAGAATGGGACACATTGTGCCACCATACTGAGCCCATGTCATGAGCCTTCCAGACCCTTGTTCTGTCCCTGCGGTCTTTACAATCATCAAGTACTTGGCTAACCTACCCAGATACACGTAAGATAGTAAAACCCCCAGGAACCAGCAGCCAGGGGAATGTTCGGAGGCTGGAGAAGAGTATCTTCCGGTGGAATGCCTGACTTCTGCAAAAGTGGAGAAACCACGTCAGCCGTATCTTCACTTCTGAAGTTCATCTCCTCCCATCGAAAATCTAAACACACCAGGTGGCACATGGGAGGCGGGAGAATATGAAAACGGAGTGGGGAGGGGGGCGACCCTAAGGAAGCCATTTCTCAAGAGGCAGCCCTGGAAAATCAGGTGGAATGACAGAATAATCATCACGCTCTTCCGCCAGGGCAGAAGGCGAGTGACAGAGCTCAGGACTAATCTTTAAATCTCAGAAGAGAGGAGACACGTTCCTGAGTGACTGCTCTCTACTAAAACAGGACGGGAGCCCAGGAGAAGATCAAGAACAACTCAGAATCCGGAGGTAAGGCAGCCACACCCTGCTAGTGAAGAGGAATTTTAAGTGGGGCTCCCTACGCGGAAGAGAGCGCATAACTCTCATTCCTTAGGTGGGCTCACTCTCCTCAGCTAAACCTCCCAAGGCCGGGGTGCCCCTTCTGCAAGGGCACGGTTACAGTCCTGCCTGGGAGGGGCCTGAGCCACCCCTCCACCCCACCCCACCTTGCAGAAAGCTGCTCACTCTGGAACTGCGGCGCCCCCAGTATCTCTGTGCTCCTGGGTAGGCAGAAGGGACGCGCCCATGGGCACTTGCAGCCCGGGGTGGAATGCGTGGGCTGGCCAGGCTAGCTAGTGTTTCAGTCTTGACGCCTCCTCCCGCTCCTGGAGCGGCTGAGCTGTTTTGCCCGCGGTGCTCTGCTCAAGGTCAGGGATCCGAAGAGGGGCGGGCGGGCGGCGGTTCCCGGCATTGCTCTCACCTGACATTTACTTTACAGGCTGTTCACTCCCAAACAATACACTCAGTACATGCCGATTTGCAGGGTACCTTCCGTCTCGCTTCCCGGTAATCCACTCCTACCGAGCAAACACGCAAGGCTCCCCTGGCCCGCGCCGATCTGGAAAAACACAGCGCTTGGCTGGGCTCCCCGAGAAGGTTGACCCATCCGCTCCCCGCCAGCACCCGCCTCCCCAGGGTGGAAGCGGCATGGCCATGGCGACAAGCTTCCACGGGAGGGCGGCAGCGGGCCGTAGAACGGCGTCCGCGCCCGCCTCCCGGGCTGCCCTGCCTGCGCCTGCGCAGACGCGAGACCGGCCGGGTCCCGGGTTCCGACCGCGCTTCCGGCTGCGGGAGGGTCTTGGGCTGCAGTCCGCGGCGGGTCGAGAGCGGTGACTGAGGTCCGGGAGGGAACACTGGGCGGGTTTCAGGCGTCCGAGCCCCGCAGCCTTCCTCTCTAACCCCAGAGACGCGATAAGAGGCAGTGAGCTGCGGTGGTGGCTCAGGGTTTAGGAAGACCCAGCGGCCTCTCCAGCCCGCCAGACGGCCTCATCTGGCCAGTGCTCCGTCCATCCCGCTGCATATAGAGCACGGTCACCTCCATCTTTTACTGAGAGAAATCGCGCTGACATGGGAACATACAGTTTGCAGACAGCTCCAGTGACTGGGCTGCAAACTGCGTATTCTCACTACTTAAAGGATCTCTGGCCCCCGGGCATGGTGGCGCACGCTTGTAATCCCAGTACTTGGGAGGCTGAGACCGAGGATCGCAGGTTTGCGGCCAGCCTCAACAATTTAGTGAGGTCCTACACAACTTTGTGAGACCCTGTTTCAAAATAAAAGAATAAAATAGGGCTGGGGGTATGGCTTAGAGGTAGAAACTCCCTTAGTTTCATCCCCAGTAACACACACACACACACACACACAAAGTCTCAGGCCAGGCGTAATGGCACAAGCCTGTAATCCCAGTACTTAGGAGGCTGAGACAGTACGATCTTAGGTTCGAGGTCAGCCTCCGCAGTTTAGTGAGATCCTGTTTCAAAATGAAAAATAAAATAGGGAGGGGGGTGTAGCTCAGAGATAGAATGCCCTGGGATCAATCCCCAGGACAAAAAGAAAAGAAAAAAAAAAGGCAGAGAAAAAAAAGAGTTTCTCGGCCAGAGCAGGAAACAACTGCAAGGATCAGCCAGGCCTGGAAAGGAACCAGGGGAAGTACATTGTCCAAGGTTATGGGTTTGCCAGCGAAGAGCAAACCGGACCACTGCAGTCCCCTGCTTAGGACCCATGTACAGGCTGCTGGATCACTTAACGGCCCTCCCACATCACCTGCTTCTGACTCTATTCCAGCTCTTCCCATATCCGAGCTTTGCACATTTGTCTCCAACATCCCAGCCTTCCCCCTCCCTCCTTCCCAGTGCTGGGGCTAACTCCTGCCTGGCCATTCCAGGACTTCCTGTACTTGTCTCCTAGAATCCCATAACACTATTTCAGGGTAGCCTACCAGAACCTCACCTGCTATTCTTTCCTCTGGCTCTCTTCTTCCCCTAGAAAACAAAAGGACCACACTGGGTCCTAATTAACAGTATATCCTCAGAATCTAAACCAGTGCAGGAGAGGGCATCCTTCAGTATTTGAGGAATGGTTCAGAGCTCCATGCACACCCTAATTTCTGGGCCTCTGTGCTTTTCAGGTGTTGCACACTGGCCCTTTCACTCTTGAAACTACAACCGTTTCATGGCATAGAAGCGTGTATGCGCTGTGGTAGGGGTGGAGAGACCAAGTTTCAGAATGAAAGCCTACCCCTTTCCAATTCTTAGCAGAACATTATTATGCGTTGCTTCTGCAGTTTGCACAATAGTTTCCAACATGATAGTCTCCCTACTTTGATAGTCCAGAGGCTGTTTCCTAACTGATGTCATTCTCCTTATTTCATTCAGAGAAGTAACTCCAGGACAGTTTTTAAACCATGTGCTAGGATTTAACAGAGGTGGAGGGCAGCACATGCCTACTTCAGAGCAGCATCTGAACAACGTTTCTTGTATTTTTTTTTTTTTTTTAATCTAGGTATTACTTTTGGGAAAAGAAAATGAGCCAAGGATTCTGTGGCTGCTTTAAAAAATGTTTCGAGCGGAGGAGGGTGTGGGTGTAGGGAAGAGGTAAATGAGAACTCTGTACTTTCTGTTCAGTTTTGCTGTGAACCTAAAACTGCTCTACAAAATGCAGTTTATTGATTTAAGAAAAATGTTTTGAAGTCTGCAGTGCCAAAGGATTTATAGATTAGGGCAGCTGAAGAGCTGTGAACAATTGTTAACAGCTAATCATTTCCAAGAGTTGCAGTCAGCATTCCCAGTGAAGCACATACAGTATGATGACTTCCCAACCTCCTGAGCCTTGCGCCTTCCTTTTTATGGGGGGCCTCTGTTGTTAACCATTGTTTCTCCTTCCCTGACTACAGGGAATCTGACTCTTAATGAACATAATGAGGCACTATGTTTTTGTTTTTGTTTTCCAGAATTTATTATATTTATAGAGAAAGTTTCTATGTGACTTCTTATTTTAAAAAGAGGGAGAGTTGACCTTTAAAATTAGATTTCTATTATATATTTTTTTTACTGAGGCCATAATTTTTTTTTTTAAATGTCCCCATCCCTCCAAGATGCCCAAGTGCTAGTCTCTGGTATCTCTTAGTATGTTACTGTATCAGACAAAAGGAACTTTATAGACATGATTATGTTAAAAGATTTAAGAGGGGACATTATTCTGAATATCCATATGGGCCCAATGATCATAAGGGCCCTTATAAGAAGGAGGACAGGAGCCAATTACGGTGGCCCCTGCCCATAATCCCAGTACTTGGGAGGCTGAGACAGGAGGATCTCACGGACAGCCTCAGCTACTTAGTGAGGCCTTCAACAACTTAGTGAGACCCTGTTTCAAAATAAAGAATAAAAAATAGGGCTGGGAGTGTAGCTCGGAGGTAGAGTGGCCCTGGGTTCAATTCCCAGTACTGAAAAAAAAAAAAAATTAAAAGCACCAACGGTGAGGCTTAGGGGTAGATTACCTCTTACTTCAATCCCCAGCACCACACACACACAAAAAGGAGGAGGACAGAGCATCAGAGGAAATGAGGTTACCATGAATATGAAGAAAACTTGGATGGCCATTGATGGCTTCAAAGATGGAGAAGGGACCACAAACCAAGGAATGCAGGGAAAACTCCCCTTTAGCGCCTCCAGAAGGAGCACAGTCCTGCTGATACCTTGACTTCAGCTAAGCAAGACACATGTTGACTTCTGAGAACTGTAAAATAATCGATTTATGCTGTTCTAAGCCATTAAGTTTGCGGTCATTTGTTACAGCATCAATAGGTTCCCTACTGCATACACACACAGTCCCCTCAAAGGGGGAAAAATTTGTCTTTAGAGCCACATGAGTGGGGGGGGGGGGGAAAGAGGCTAACCAAAGAGACAAGCCAGCCAGAGCTGCTATGAAGAGAAGTTCTTGCAGTAGCGAAATCTTAGATGCAACCCCAATGCACTCCCACGACAGAGATATTTTTGTGTAGCATTTACATTCACTGTGCCTTATATATTAACTATATATAGTCATTTTAAATATATATTTTAATTTTTATTGACATAATAATTGTACAAATTTTGAGACACAGTGGGAAATTTCAATACATGTAAATAATGTATAATGATCAGGTTGGGATAACTGGCACATCTATCATTTCTTTATGTTGGGAACATTCAGAATCCTCTGTACTAGCTATTTTGAAATGTACCATTGATTGTTGTTAGTCATAGTTACCCTACTGTGCTAGAGAACACTAAAAGTTATTCTTCCAGTACACTGCATCCTGTATTTATTAACCATCCTCTCTCTATTCCCCTTCCCTCTTCTCTTCCTAGCCTCTGGTAAACACTGTTCTGCTCTTCTGTTACTTCTATGAAATCAACATTTTTAGGTTCCACATAAGAGTGAAATCATGCCGAACTTGTCTTTCTGCGTGCGCCTGACTTATTTCATATAACATAATGACCTCCATTTTCATTTTTGTTGCTGCAAATGACAAGATTTTTCTTTTTTGTGGTTGAATAGTACATAGATAGGTAGATACAGATATAGATATCAGAGGAAATTATCCACTTTCTTTATCCATTCATCTGTTGATGGACATCTAGGTTGATTCCATATCTTGGCTTCTATGAATAATGCCACAATAATCATGTAAGTACAGATGTCTGTTTGACACACAGATTTCATTTCCCTTGGATAAATACCCAGTAGTGGGATAATTGGATCATATGGTAGTTCTATTTTTGTGTTTTCTTTCTTTCTTTCTTTTTTTTTTTTTTTAATGAGGGATCTCATCCTAGCTGTACTAATTTGCATTCTCACCAATGGTGTATAAAAGTTTCCCCTTTCTCCTCTATAGCCATATTTATTTCTCCTGCTAGTCTGAAAGATTCCAAGATAGCATCCACCTTTTGTGTGTGTGTATATAGGAAAGGTATTAGGATTGAACCCAGGGGCATTCTACCACTGAGCCATACCTCCAATGGTTTCTTTTTTTGTTTTGAAACAGGGTCTCACTAAGTTGCTGAGAGTCTTGCTACATTGCTGAAGCTGTCTGAACCAGTGATCCTCCTGTCTCAGCCTCCCAAGTACTGGGATCACAGGTGTGCACCAAGGCACCCTTCTAGCATTCATCTTTATATTCTTGTTGCTTCCAGTTCCTTGTATGAATATACTTGATATCTACAAGGCACTTCCTATTTCCCAAAGAACATGTGTGGCCATTATCACCACAACTAGTGGGGCCAGGCAAGACGGGTGGGATTGTTATTCACGGAATCCATTTTACAAAATGCAAGTACCTACCCCAATTTTTCTGACACCCAGGCCCTCCTCTCCCTAGTATACCACCATTTTAACTGCAAAGTGAATTCCAGACATAGATGACAAACTGAGGCACTGCTGGCCACTCTAGTCCCAAGCGTGAACTCTGGATTCCAGAGTCATGGTGTGGACCTCCTTGGTGTCTGCTTCCTATTCCAGACAAGAGAGGAAACCTTTTTGCCAAACTGGTGGGGGGAGGGGAAACTCCACACAGGGAAACTCATTCTTCTCAAAGACACTGAGCCATGAGGGGTGGGAAGGAGGAAAGTCAACCCTCTGGTTCTGGAGTGGAGGGAGGCAGGCAAGGCTGACTGGCGGGGGTTGAGGCTGAGCACCTTCCTATGGTACCCTGACCTCCCTGGGCAACACTTGCTATGGAGGTGGGGAGTTGGAGGAAAGGACCAGTCACCGCTTCCACCTGGATTTCAGGACCTGTCAGAAGAGAATGGTCCCCATCACCCTTCCACGTGTTCAAAATTCTTTATAGGATGTCAGTATTCTCACTCCTGGGGGCAGAGCCAGGTTCGAGTCATGGGTCCCCACTTCCCCAGGGTAGAGGCTTGGCGAGTCACTTTCCCTGGACCGGATCCCACTTTGCCATCTGCAAATGGATAATAACACCTAGCCTGCAAAATCGTTGGGAAGACAAAAATAATATATGTAAAGTACATGGAAATAATAAGCACTCAAATGGTAGCTATAGTTATTTATAACCGAGAAAACAGAGAGGGGGAGTGGATTTCTGAAAGCCGAGGAGCTGGTAAACGGTGGAACCGAGACTCCAGCCTCAGCGAGGGAGAGTTTAGGGCTTCATTCAAAGGTCCTTCTGCTCCCCCAGGAAACCAAGCCTCACCCTTCTGTGGCCAGGTGCGGGCCCCTCAAAGCAAATCTTCTCCCACCGACTCGCAGAGAGGGAGCAGCAGGGGCTGTTCGAGCGCGGGTCCCCACCCAGAACTCTCAGAAAGCCTCGCGCCACCCAGCTGCGCACATCTGGAACGCCGCGGGCCTGGAGCCCCGAGGGGCGCGCCTCCACCCACAATCGGCGCGGGGAGAAGTCAGGGCGGCCGCCCGGTGCAGCGCGTGTCTTCCCTCCTCCCCAGCCACGGACTCCGGCCCCGGTGCAGAGGGGCAGTAGGGAGCTGCTGCCTGGGTGGGGAAGGTGCCCGAGGGTGACTCAGGAGAGCCGGGCGCTGTACGCCCGCGCGCCCCGCAGGGAGCCCCGGGGCGCAGTCCAGCCGCGACCCCCCAAGTGCAGCCTTTGCTTTGTACGCGGGGCGCGCGGCGGGGCCGCAGGAACCCGGTGCGGGAGCGTCGGGACAGGTCCTGGCGCGCCGCTCCCGGCCCGCCCTGGCCCGCGGCCCGCAGGGTTCAGACCCGGCCAAGGCGGCCAAAGCCCGGCCGGCTCGCGCCAGGCGCCCGAGCCAAAGCTGACGCGGGGCTGTGAATAATGTGTGGAGGAGCCTGCGCAGCCCCCAGGGCCGGGTCGAGACGCAGGAGGGGCGGCCCTGGCTCTCCCTGAGACACCCTGCCAAGCGGCCTGCGCCGCGACCTCGAAGTGCAGCGAAAACAAGGCACTGGAGGGCGGGAAACACCGCTTCCTCCCTGCGCCATCACCTCGGGGTTCCACTGCCCTGGAGCAGGATGCAGATCCCGGAGTAGACTCTGGAAGGATCCGGGGAAAGGCAGTTTTTATTCTTCATAACGAAATCCACACGTACACAAGCCTAATGTCAGAGAGTCCTGGTCCCAGGCGCTGAGGGTAGGTGTGCAGATCTTCCGAAAGTGGCCTCCTGCTTTAGGAGGGTGAGAACTCCCCTGTGTTGGGCCCCCTTTAAAGGGGGCTTAATCCCCCATGTGGTAATTAGGACTGTAAATCAGAAAGAGCTTTGCATTTTCCAGGGCCCTTTCAACCAATCTTTCTCCCTACAGCAACCTTCCAGGGCCCAGCTGGTACCTACTCATTTTAAAGGTGAAAAAGCCAAAGGGGTAGGGAGGGAATAGGGTGCTGGGCCCCTTTGTAGTTAAGGCTCCATCACCAAAGGTAGAAGTCCTTTTTCCTTTCTCCTGGCAGGAGGCCAAATTTCCACTCTCCAACATTCCTGCAGAGGGGAGGCCTCTGCTTCTCTGAGAATGAGCCAGCCAGCCCCTGCTGTGTGGAGGGCCCTGAGTGCCAGGAGAAGGAAGTGAGTGCTCCTGAGACCGGAAGTTCCTCCAGGGGTCTCCCGGTATGCCTCACTAGCAGTGGAAATGAAGGTTAGGACCCCTTGCCCTCCAGTGGTGATTCTTAAAGAGCTGTAAGAAACACACACTTATCTGCTTCACCCAGACCCACTGGATTAGAAACTCTGGAGGTAGAATCCTATTGTTTTTTTTTTTTTTTCTGGTACTAGGGATTGAATCCTGGAGCACTCTACCTCCAAGCTACACCCCCAGCCCTATTTTATTTTTATTTTGAAACAGGGTCTCACTAGGTTGACGAGAATCTCACTACTTACTGAGGTTAGTCTCCAACCTGCAATCTTCCTATCTCGGCCTCCCAAGTACTGGGATTACAAGCATAGGCCACCATACCTGGTTTCCATAATTTCTGTTCTAAAGAGACCTCCAGGCAATTCTGTGATGCACAAGGGAGTTTTGAAAACCACTATTATAGAAAGGCCTCTGTCTGGGCTGGAGGGAGGCTCAGCACTCAACAGACTGACCTGCCCTGCTTCTGAGGCCCAGGAAGGCCAGAAATGAGCCGGGAAAACCAGTCGCTAGCAGCAGTGTGGTGGGTCCATTCCTTGAGTTTTCTGGCAATGGGGGAGGAGGGCATATGCACATATGCAAACCTTTGGATGCCCATAAAATATTGGAAGGCATGGGGACTTTCAGGGATCCGCTCAGCTCTGGACTGCTCCGCGCTGGACTATTCTCTAAAGATATTTACTGAAAACCAGTTCCTCCACTTGTTAATGATGATCTGGACTTGCCTGGCTCTTTTTAGTCTGTGTGTCTTCTCCCTGGCTGAAAGAAGGCTCGTGCTGACTCGTTAATACAGCTGCATTGTGTGTCAGGGCGACTACCTTCCTTCCTGCTGGCTCCACAAAGAATTAGGAATGGGCATGGACTACCATTCTGGCCAGTGAGATATGGGAGAAGTTTGCTGGGGAGCTGATGGTGAATTTCCCTCCCTCTTTTAAAGGGCACAGGAAATGTGTATTTCCTTTTTTGTCTCTGGATTTAATTGCCTGGAAATTAGGCTAGAAAGACAAGCAAAATAGTGAAGATGACGAAGAGAATTTTTTTTTGAGGGGGTGGGGGAGACCAGGAATTGAGCTTAAGGGCATTCTGCCGCCAGTCTACACTCCTAACTTTATTTTATTTTTTAATTTGATACAGGGTCTCAATAAGTTGCTGAGACTGGGCTCAAACCTGTGATCCTCCTGTCTTAGCCTTCCAAGTACCTAGACTACAGGCGTGTGCCACTGTGCCCAGCTACATAGACATTTTTGTGCCACTAAGTTAATTAACCCAGGATGGAGGGGAAACCTTTGGGATTGTCTTGTTAAATTAGATGAATTGTCTTGCTTATTTAGACCTCTTCTTTTTATGGTACTGAAGATTGAACCCGCAGGCATTCTACCTCTGAGCTATACCCCTAGCCCTTTCTTTATTTTTTATTTTGAAACAGGGTCTCGCTAAGTTGCTGAAGCTGGCCTGGAACCTGAGATCCTCCTGTCTCCACTTCCCAAGTATTGTGATTACAGGTGTGAGACACTACACCTGGCTTAGACCAGTTTTAGTTGGGTTTTCTGTTACTTGCAGCCCAAACCATCCTCATGGATACAATTAATGAGACTAGAATCTGAAATATATGAACAGAGACAAGAATCCACCGGGCATCAGAGGGAGGCATGAGGAGGGCATTTGGCATCTCTGGGAACTCTGAGCATCACATTATTTTGTTCCCGTCGGTCTCAGGAGTTCTCAATTCTGAGCCTCAGTGTTTCACCACTAGAGTGACTCAGTTACTCTCTTGTCACCTGCCCTACTTTGTGTATGCTGTTCGCTCTGTCTGAACTGGCTGGTTCTTTGGATAACTTCCAGTTCAGATTTCCAAGAAGGAGAACTTGATTGGCCCAGTGACACAGCTTCTGATAGGAGCTTTTCATGCCAGGCTGCCTCCTAGGTCCTGGTCAGTGTGTGGATTGGCTGTCCTTGAATCAGGCTTCGCTCCTGGTCTAATCAGCCATAGTAAGGAGTATGGATACAGAGCATAGCCAACCCCACTCAGCCAGAGGCCACAGGCTGGGAAGGTTCTCTTACAAGTGCTCTTGATAGGTACAAAGACAAACCTGCCAGCACTGCTTCATGGAGAGCAATAAAAGACAGCTCTGAGCCAGCCAGGGTGAGGAGAGGGACTCCACTCCTACCCCAACCCTTCTCTGCTGTAGATTTGTTGCATACCCAAGGGTAAGGG
>PVLC010032996.1:0-17797 GCA_004027655.1 Graphiurus murinus | reverse complement strand
TAGCTGAGGCTGGCGACGAACCCGGATCCTCCGGTCTCAGCCTCCCGAATGCTGGGATTACAAGCGTGTGCCACCACGCCCGGCTACAATTCGTCTATTCTTAATGCTCATTCATCTCTTTTTTGCGACTCATCTTTAAAATGTCATTCGCCTTTCCAGTATTCACAATCCTTCCTTTTGAGTCAGTTACTGATCTATTCAGGGTTTGCTTATATTATCTCATTCTCTATTCCACATAATAGGAAGAGGCTATCACAGGATGACTGTGAGCTGACATCATATTATACTCCTTACATTGAGGTAAGTCTGAATTATATGAAGAGGACAGACTCCTAAACATATTATAACATAAGATAATAAGAAATAATGTTAGTTCATATCTCTGTATATACTGTACAACCAAACCCTAAAGAATGGCATTCACCATTCTGGAACAGAGGTAAAACACCCAGATATATACAAGGCCATAAGAGAGATATAGAACATGCAGCCTTCATGGTGGAGTGGAAGTCTTTTTACATCAGTTCTAATATTTCTTACTATGAATATGTGAAACAAGTAAAATAGCATCACAAATTCTCCTAAATGACTAGAAAAAAAATACCTTATTCCCAGAACTACCCATTGTACATAAACATGTCTTTTGGTTACAAGAAAAATAAAAAGCAAATTTCTTACTTAAGATCCAGAATATTTTATAGAAAACACAGCATTGATGTTATAAAGATTCTAAGAAATGATGTCTTGAATGAAGCTATAAATTGTGTTCAACAATAATCTTTAATTCCTTTGTGGTTAGCAAATCAGAAAGTACAGTAATTGCAGGGAAATGGATGGAACTGTAAAACACTATGTTAAGTGAGATTATTCAGTCACAAAAAGTAAAAAATCGTATGCTCTCCCTAATATGTGAAAGCTAGGGAGAAAATGGGGCATAAGAGGGACTCCAGATGAAGAAGGAGAAACCTTAGGAGAGCAAAGAATTTGATTTAACTCAAGGTGATGCGGGGAGGGGGGGGGGCATCCTAATGCGCATGATATACTTTCACAAACAGATCAAAGTCAATCACTAAACTGAACCTGAGAAGGAGGGAGGGTGAGGGAGTGGGGTGGGAATTGGGGAAGGGTTAAATGTGAAATGTGTGCATGTATGCCTTTATCAGCTTGTACTTAACAAAGATGTATGATTACAATGCACCAATTAAAAATAAAATTAAAATAAATAATAATAATAATAATAATAAAGAAATCTTGAAAAAAAAAAAAAAGAAAGTACAGTAAGAAAAAAATTTCTCCTTACTATGCCTCCAATTAACCTAGTTTCTCAAAAGGGAGAACATTTTCAATTTCTTTTGTATACATCCAATTAAATGTATTATTATATTCCTTTTAAAAATACTATTACTTTTACATCAGTCTTTAAATTAATTATATATTGACAGTTTGAGCTTGATCATCCTTTCACAAGTTCAATAAAATTCATTTAAATGTATTGTTATTTATGATAACTAAACTAAATGGCTCTTTTATAGAATATTTAGGTTTGTCTAAAAACAATTAGAGTGTTTTTCCTACTGTATATCATGCATGGGCATGTATATCTGTGAGATTGGGTCCCAGAAGTGAACTTTTTGGGCTAAAGGGTAAATACATAAGTAATTATAATAGAATTTGCCAAATTGCTTTTCTGCATTTTACTACTAGAAGTGGTGGTAGTGAAAAAGTCATCTAATATACATAAAAATATTAACCTCTTCCTGAAGGGCGGCAGAATGGAGAATGAGGAGGTGGCTGAGTCCCTCTGTCTTTCGAAGCACTGTGTCAGCTTAAGAGGGTACCCAGCTTTGTGGTATGAGAGGGCAAGTGTCTGTGATTCAGCCACTCTGACTTGACTTTGTAATACATATAACACAGCACAACTAACAGTTATTTCAAACTTACTGAAAGGCTGAATGAAATAAACATTTTCTCCATGTCTGTCTCTTACTGAGCACAGTAACATTCAGTCAGACGCCTGTTTCTGAGAATCAGCACAAATGGGCTGAGAATGGCATAACCAACAGTCAGAAAATCTTGAACAGCTATTGCTGTATAATCACGCTGTAAGGAAAAAGCTAAATATACAGAAATAAAACAATCTGTCCAATAAAAGAAAAGAAAGCAGAGCAACAGAAGGAGAACACTTTGAGCAGCTTTCAACTCAGGGGGCGTTTTGCAGAGGAGCCTGGAGTTGTGAAGGTAGAGAACATGCTGGTGGTGCTTGTGGAGGAGAAATACCATGTAGCCACTGGCCACACCCATGACACCCTGAAATAGGGCATCTCGCAGGACCATGAGACTCACAAAAACCCATCTGACTATCCAGCTTCCTGGTACAAAATAACAGTAGCTGTCACTTTTACTAATTAGTGATGTGTTCATGCTGCTGATATTTTTTATGTAAAATATTAGGTTCATGCTTATCAAGGAATTAAGAATCCACAAGAACAGAAACAGAAGAAGGACCTGCCATGCAGACTTTGGGTTAAGCCTCCTCCACCTGGAGGTTCTGGGACTGATGGTGATGGCCTGGACCGCTGTGAGGAGACAGGTGGTGCTGATTGAGAGGCCCCGGGCCACCCTCGCCAGGTAAACAGCAATCTTACAGTCTATATGTTCAAGGAAGTTTCTCAAATCAAAAGCTGCTATTTCCTTTCGTATTCCTATTGAAACAAGCATTATGGTATTTGTGAAAGCCAAATGGATGAGAATAAAGTATATAGATGTCTTCTCACTGCCTCCAAAACTGCATGTGTAATTCACAAAAACGAAGATGTTCCCAAGAATGCCAAGTCCTTTTAGGAAGATAAAAATTGTTTTCCTTATCCAGTTCAACACCATTTCTTACTTCACTTAAAGAAAAACTTTCTTTCACTTGCAGAAAAACTTACATGCAGCATGCAACTTTTTGAAGAAAGCATCTGAAATGATTGTATGTATCAGTAAAAATTATTTTCTATCATGGCAACTTCCTGGCATGTAAAGTCATAATATATGCAATGGAAAAGTTTTTGTCTAGAGAAATGTTTTCCTTTTTTTTTTTTTTTTTTTTTGCAGTTCTGGGGATGGAGGTTAGGGGCATGCTACCTCTGAGCTATACCTCCAGACCTATTTTTTATTCTTTATTTTGAAACCAGGTCTCACTAAGTTGCAGAGTGCCTCACTAGGTAGCTGAGGCTGGCCGCAAACCCGGATCCTCTGGTCTCAGCCTCCCGAATGCTGGGATTACAAGCGTGTGCCTTCACGCCCGGCTTCCTTTTTTGTGGCACCATTTATTGGCCATTCTAAGTAGTCTCTAATGCCATCTTGAGGACTAGTTTTCTAAAATCTAAATTTTCAACCCAGATTTATTTTAGCTGCATAGAAGGAAAATCAATCTATTTGTTAAGTCCTTATATATCCCACATATGTTCAACCTCAGCATGACTGTATTAAACCCCAGCATTTCTCTCTGTGCTTTTATTTTATTCTATCATATTCCTATAACCAATACCAAAAGTCTTCAGCTCAAGCCCAACCTGTCTGCCTTCTTCTCAGCCCATATGGAGACACTTATAAAATCTGTTGCTCCAACTTCTTCCACATCTGAAAAATGTATCATTGTGTAAAGTTCCGTAGTGTCTCTTATTTTGTGGAATATTCCTTTGTGTCTCATGGTTTGGCAAGCATAATAACTTCCACATTTTTTTTTGCTTTCAAGTTTTATTTCTTTGATGACAATACCTAATATTTCTGTACTTCTAAACCCCTAAATGATTCCATGATCACTCTTCCAAATACTAACTTTTTTTTCTAGTCTTCAAATCAAGTCACATTGCATAAACTTTCCACATAGGATCCTTACCCTAATTACATAAAACAGTTAAAGCTGAACCACTAAAACACAGCTAGAAACCAGACTCTTTTTTGAAAAAAAAAAAAAAAAAAAGAGATAATTTACAGGGTGCACCTAGGGTTGGCAACCTGAAAGAACCATGAAATGCTCCTAACCAGTATCTTTAGCAGAGGTCTGAGGTCCTACCCAGTGAGCTCAGGGGCCTGTAAGGGAAGTCTGAGTCAGTTCTGGATATGGTGATATTTATCAAAGTGGATTAGGGCAGGAGAATTAATGACATGTTATGTGCTGTCACGAGATGAGGGCTGGTTATCAATTAGAATTTCCAGTAATAGCTTCTTGTAGCAAAGTAGGTTGGGACAGCAATGGTATGAAAAGAAATCACTGACAGAGGGGAACATGGTGACATTTGTCAGCTGCTGCAGAACCTGGGGGAGAAACAGTGATTCCAAGTAACTTTGCAGCCTGCTTCTGTGTTGTTTTTTCCCATCTTCCTTAGCCATAGGGCTGCTTTGATCTCTATCAGTCCAAGCTGATTTTTATAGGATGTTACTCTTTTACTTCTAAGTTCTCCAATTTCATTTCTTAACTTGGAATTTCTTTCAAACTATAGGCAACGTCTCCTATATCCTTTCCTTTCTACTACCTACACAGCAAGTAAGGGATTGCTTTAGGTTTCTATGTGGTACAAGTCTTTGCAATCATCTAGTGTTTAAATCCAAGCTTGTGCCCAGTTTGGTACCTGGGAGTCCATGACTGTAGAACATCTGTTACTGCCTTTGAAGTCCTCTGTGGACACACTGGGCAATTCCTGCCTGTACCGATGCATCATGGAAAGCAATACATCATCCCAAATGTTTAGCACAGCATGAAATCTGCTTCCAGTTTTAATGGAAAGCACAGCATCAGTAATGAGTGAATCTGGAATAAAAGGTAATGAAGTATGTAGCAAGAAACGGGAATTTGTTAAAAATGACTGAACTCAGTATATCTGTATATCCTGGTGAACTTATGAGACCTTTTTCTGTTTATTTTTGTTTGTCTAGGGTTTCTCATTTTTCCCAGCCCCATCCACCTTTCGCTAAATTCCAGTGCTCTGTTTATGTTTGGTACCAGCTTCTGAGATGCATAATAAATGACTTCCTTTGTGACTGAAGTGAAGAATGTCAGAGGGGTGGGAGAATGACTACTCTCCCACATTGTCCAGGGAAATTCTGCAGTAAACTATAGTAGAGACAGGCTTTGCATTAGGAGAGATGTACAATGCCCCACTTGCATCTAACATCCCACAGCTTAGGCAGGTGAATGTATCCATGAGGCCCATTTTTCTGTAATAAAATAAGAGAGTATTGCTCCTTCCTACATAATACTAGAGCATAATTCAAGTGAGGTATGTCAGATTATAGCAACTCAAAGCCTGACAAATCCATAGCAAAAAGTATTAAATGAGGGAATGTAATTCTTAATCGTAACAGTTGTTAAAAGTTCACCCTATCAAAAAGGCATATGAAAATTAATCTTGACTTACAAATGTGGCATAATATTATGTGTTACAATAGGGTGAGTTTAAGGATGGATGCAGAAAAAATACCTTTAAGCTAAACAGAAATGCAGTTAGGAATTTAGCGACCTAATGGAAAAGACAGAGGTGGATCATGTTGAAAATACAGAGACTGACCTAAAATGAAACGTGCAAAACCTGTAAGAGCAAATAATGCTGTTGGAGTTGTAATGCAGGTGAAATCAGAGGCTAAGAAAAACAGAATTTTTCTCAGAAATGTGAAAAGCTCCCATATCTTTCTAGTTCCTCAAAGAAAGTAAGAGGTAAAATTATGCAAAGCCCCACCCCAGAGCTCTCTGCTGGTATCAGATCCTGAACCCAGGGACAGAGATCCTAAGCACTGCTGAAGGGACATCTCCTGGAAGTAATCTCCGTCTTCCTTCTGGTCTTAGGCCTTTTCCTTATAAAGACAAGAAGAGTGAGGGTCCTTAGGCTCAGGGAGCCTCTCACCAACTTCCTTGCTTGGTCAAAGGGAGATTAACATTTGTGTTTCTTAGGATATCTCACATGATGCCTGTGAGTAATTAAAAACAGACAGATGTCCTCACCTGGGGAGCTATGATGCAGACAGGCTCTGGGTCATTCCTGGCCAGGTGAAGCTTTGCAGGTCATCTTTTCCCAATCTGGTTTTGTAGAGATCTTAGGTGCCATAAACCACCACTAAGGATTCAGTTTTCACAGTTGACACCCTGTCAGGAAGACAGAAACCCTCTGCAGACTCTCAGTCCCTGAAGTACAACTTTCCCTGTCCCTCCACAATTGCTACATTTGTTTGGCTGAGAAGTTATCTCACTTTTAATTAGGGTATAATTAATGGAGGGATGTGCAGTGAGAAAGTGAACATCTAGGCAATTTTCTGTACTTAAGTTTCCCCGGTTCCTTGTTCATCTCTTCACCTTCCCAAAGTTCCAACCATGAATCAGTATGGGGATGGCCAGACACTTTCTTTCTCAGGTCCTTCTTCACACACAGTACCATCATCAATGATGACTAACATTAAGACTCTTCTTTCTGAGCATGTCCTTGCCATGGATTTGGTCAGACAGGAGTCACCTTCCTGCACCTACATGCATTGCAGTTCAGGATCTTTATATGAGTAGTTATTATATTATACAGCAAACTGGACTTAAAAATCTACATGGTTAAACCTTCCATCACTTACACACACCAACCCTGCACTATAGAACTTGAAGGACACTAGTTCTTTTTGTCTATATACCCAAGAACAGTCTTTCCATCTGTTATCCATTCCATTTACAGTGACCTTCCTAAACCCTGGTGGAAAGGAATATGAACAAATGTGTACACAGGGCTGAGATCAGAGGTGAGAATAGCTCCATTTTGCAGAAGCAATAGGGCCCTGAGGTGGCCTGGGAGGCAGGATCCTGGTCTCTGATCATCTATGTTTCCTGGTGACTGTATCCCCATTGCCCACAGGTGCCCCTGTCACCTAATAGAGGCTAAGACCCTCCTGCCATAAAAGAAAGAGCTGGACTTTGAGATAAGTGTGATTTAAAAAATAATTGAAATTGGGTTTCTTTTTTGTAAGTGTGATTTTCATTTTTAGTGGGGAAATGAGGGACAAATGGGTTAAGTTGCTTATAATATAATTACAGTTAAATACAAATTGTAACATAACAATAAGTATTTTTCTATGATGCAATAAAGAACATTGCCTTCTATCATTTTTGTTAGAGTATTTTGTTTAGAAAACTTGCAAATTCTTTTTCTGCCAGATTAAGTTGTAATAGGCTTTTGTAAAAGCTATGTAATGCTCTTGCTGCCTTGACAATCCAGGGGTCTTCTCCCAAGGCCTTGAAGTCCTCTGTAGAAGTGCAATCAGCAAGCAAGGTAGCGCCTTCTCTTCCAGTTTCTGCAGAAGAGCAGGAACCTTGCTTAAATGGGGACTTGCTTCAAGTCTTCAAGTTACAAAATCATGTCCTGTCTAGAAGATGTGAAACTTTGTATTTCTTTGTGTAAAGACAATCAATTAACACAAACCATCACCATGATCAACAAGTAAATATAGGATGAACTGTGTGAAGCATGGTGGTGTCACGTGCTCTTTCTTGAGGATGAGTCACCATTTGTCTTGAAAAAGAGAACTCAGTGAGTTTCCCTGATTGGTTGTAAAAGGTCTACTTTCCTCTTCCACTTGGAACCTCTTGAGTGGATTTCCTGTGCTTGTGTAACATACAATTTGAAGCTTTTTCAAATAAAAATTATGTTCTTTCTCTTACTGGTGGTTTGGTAGGCTGGCAGCATATTTTATTTTTAATCGTCCTTCCTTGACACAAGCAGATTAGAGATACAGAATCAGGATTTGAAACCAGAGACTGAAAGAGAGTCCAGGGCCCTAATCCGCTACCATTTCCTTCTCTGCCTGGGATTCACCTGCCCCTACAGGGTCAGTCTCACTTTCAGTTGGCCTCAATCTCTGGAGAAATGAGTCTCTCAGTCTTAGTATGAGAGTTACATTTCTCACAGAACTGAGAAATGCTCAACACAGAGGAACAGATCATAAATAATGATAACAGAGAACATGTTCAAATTCTATCTGGACTGATAGTGGACTTGCCACATTCTCTTCAGAGCTCTTTGCTACAGGGTGATCTATAGGATTGGGGAATGTACACCTCCCCAAAGCCATCTTTCTTCTTATTCCATCTGTAGTCCATTTCCCTCAGGGAGATTATAGCATGGAAAAGAAGAAATTCCAAATGCTGATTATTTCATAGATTTCAATGTCAGGGAAATCTGGGGACAAAACATTGTTAAAGAAAATGAATGTACAAGCTAGTATAGGTAAAGACATCCATGCACACATTTCTCATTTAACCCTTCCCCAATTCCCACCCCACTCCCTCCTCCTCCCTCCTTCTCAAGGTCAGTTTAGTGATTGACTTAGATGTGTTCATGGAAAGTACATCATGTTCATTAGGGTGTCCTCCCTACCCCCTTCACCTTCCATTAAGTCAAATTCTTTGTTCACCTAAGGATTCTCCTTCATCTGGAGTCCCTCTTATGTCCCATTTTCTCCCCAGCTTCCACATATTAGGGAGATGTGTAATTACAATGCACCAAATAAGGGAAAGATGAAAAAAAAAAGATTTATTAAAGTTATACCCAGAGATTTGGGATCTACATAATGCGGAGCCCACTTCTATTAACCTGGCAGAAACAGCTAAGACATTTGTAGATCAGCTCCAAGCCTTGGTCACTACCTGGCCCTCGTTTACCTCTTTGCTAGGAGGAGTTATCGTAGCAACAGCAATAATCATTCTAGGTTTATGCAATCTACCACTTGTTGTATGCCTTGTGATCAATGCTTATGTTAGTATATGAGCAGATTTACATGCAATAAAACTGCAAGCACTGCCTCGCACAGGGCCTGGTAGTCAATGACGGGTTCGATTTTCTCAGGGCAAATCAACCTAAGACAGGGCTCGTTGAATGACTCATTGAGACCCCATGATGGGTAAGATTAAGCACCTGGTAGGAAACTACCTAAGACAGGCACAGTCCTTCGTGCATTTTAAAATAAAAACGGGGGAGTCGTGGGAGCCCAGCTGGGCCCTTTTCCCCCTGGCAGTTGCTATCTGCATGTATGAGCAATTATACTCACTCTTCTGCTAAGGCTACATTGGCGTCTCGAAGTCTGGAGATTGCCCCTAGGATGCGTAGATGAAAGACCCTCCTACTTCTTAGAAAGTAAAGATATGACCCTAAAGGAGTATGGTTTTATGACTCTAGAAAGCTTGCTTTACCAGGCTATGTTAAGAATGTGGGCTATACGTGTAAAATGAAGAAGTGGTGCTATTTGTGATCTGACAATGATGATATGTCATAAATGTCTACGTAACCCTGATGTACTCTAGAAATGTATAAAAAAATCCATGCTAAAAAAAATAAAAAAAAGAAAATGAATGTGCAGTTTACATTGCTTCTTAACACACTTGATGAAATATTGTCCCCTTTATCTTATCAGTTAAGATAGCAATAATAGCTTTAATTGATTTAATGCTCACACTGTGTTAAGCCTGATTCCACCCAAAGGCATATTTATTTATTCTCTCACTTGAATTTTTCCCACATCTTGAAAGAGAAGGTATTTTTATTATGCTATCACTTTGTCATATAAGGAAACTGAAATTTCAAACTATAATGGATTCATGCTATGAAAATGAAGCTCCCTCTTACACCCATGTATTAAAAATTAAAATTTAGATTTTATCATATGACCTGGGCATCTTCACTCTGTTTAGGAGACTTATCTTACACATTTCTTTAAATATTTATTCTCTTTCCTGACCTCTTTCTGTCTCCTTTTATGTACCTGTATATCTCTCTTCTCTTTTTGAATGGCAATTATAGGATTCTGTACATAAAGGTACTCTTTATAAATACTTAAGTATGAGATTTATGAATTACAGAATGAAAAATCTCCATGACTTACCATAATTGTTCACCTTACACATTTTTCTCTATGGGCTATGACAGACATCCTCAGAAAACAAATGCCTTTATGTAGAAAACTTGTGAATCAAAAGTAGTGCCCCATTCCTGGAGAGATGGCAGGGATGAGTGCCACCACCAAGGACTTAGATGTAGGTGGGGTGATTCATAACATATCCTTGTATATCCCTGCTCTTTGTCCTGTGCAAAAGACATGGCCTGGGAGAATGACAGTGGATTATCATGAGTGTATCCAGATGGGAACAATAATTGCAGGGTTGTATCAGATTTGGTTTCATTTTCATTGTTCTTGCAACTGGACACAACCCCAGTACTTGGTATTAGTGTAACTTCAATTCTGTAAGTTATGTGACCATTGCTCATGAGTTCCATCTGTGAAGCCATATGTGATTCTGTGAAGAAGACAAAGGTCACATTAGGCCATCTTCCATTTTTCTTCTGCTTCATCTGAAGGATTATATATCAAAATTTCACAGTGTAATTGATTGTTTGACTAAGGATATGAGTTACCTTTATATTTTTATTCTGTTTTTTTTTAATCACAGAGGTGTTTGAAATTTTCCTTAGCAAGCCTCCTAAAAAATCTTTCATTTGTCAAAATATGTATTTCAATATGTGGTCCCCTAAAGCAGTCCAGTTCCCAAGGTACAGGTCATTATTACTATAGATAACTGATCAGATTATTATTATATTATTTTTTTGTGGCACTAGGGATTGAACCCAGAGGCACTCTACGTCCAAGCTACATCCCAGCCCTCTTTTATTTTTATTTTGAAGCACAGTCTTCCTCACTCGATGAGAGTCTCACTACTTGCTGAAGCTGTCCTTGAATCTGTGATCCTTCTGTCTCAGCCCCCCAGGTCCTGGAATTACAGGTGTGTGCCACTATGTCTGGCTTATTTTATTTTACATCTTTCAAGACAATTATTTTGCTAGGACTGAGCACAGATCCCTCAAAGATACGATAATTAATAGGGTAGCCTTGAGAGTCCTTAACCTTCACCTCCAGCAGATGGCAAACCCATCTCTTGTCTTCCCTTCTCTTTTCATTCCTCCTTTCTCTTACTTCTTTTTTACCCCTCCTCCTCCTCCTCTTCTTCTTCCTCCTCTCCTCCTCTTCCTCTTCCTTTTCCTCCTCCTCTTCTTCATTGTTGTCTTCATCATTGTTGTCAGCCATCCTACTGGGGATTGAATCTAATGGCATTCTACCTCCATAGCTATGCCCCGGTCTCTTTAATTTTTTTTTTTTTAATTTTGAAACAGGGTCTCACTAAGTTGCTGAGGATCTCACTAAATTTCTGAGGCTGGTCTTGAACCTGCAATCCTCCTGTCTCAGCTTCCCAAGTATTAGGATTACAGATGTGTGCCACTGTGCTCAGCTTGTATCTTACATATATTCTGGGTATTAGTCCCTTGTGAGGAATATAGTTTGAAAATAATTTCAACCATTCTGTACATTGTCTCTTCATTCCATTGATTGTTTCTCTTGCTATTCAGTGTTTCAGTTCTATGTAATACCATTTCTATGATTGCCTGTGTTTTCTGTCATTTTGGCCCATTATCCAAATCTCCTCACCCATTCCAGTGTCCTAAGTCTTTCCACCACTAGACCTTTTCTTTTACTAGTTTGATAGTTTCAAGTTAAAGTTCAGTATGCAATACATTTTGAATCGATTTTGTAAGTGGTAAGTGAGAGTGCTCTAGTTACATTCTGCTGCCTGTAGCTATCCAATTTTTCTAGCAGCATTTTATTGAAATGAATGTTCTTTAATGCCTGAACTTAGCATTTTGGTTGAAATTCCGTTGGTTGAAGATACACGGGTTGACTTCTAGGCTTTCTATTCTGTTCCATTAGTGAATACGTACTTTTTAATTTCTATACCATGCTGTTTGGTTGCTTTATCACTGTAGTGCGTTTTAAATTTGAAATGCTTTGCGTTTGAAATGCTTCCTCCTTTATTCCTTTTGCTCAATACTGTTTGGGCTGAATTTTAATTTTGGGGGGAATCTCCCTACTGTTTTCCATAATTTCCATAGCAATTTATATTCTTACTAAGAGTATTAAAATTATTCAAAGGGTCACTTCTCCATGTCCCAAACTCAACTTGTTAGTGTCTTCATTAACACTAGTTATCTCTTTTCTCCTGGGTAAAAGCCAACCTAACTAGTGTGATGTTGTCTCCTGTGGTGGTTTTCATTTCCATTTTTCTGATACTAGTGCTGTTCAGCACCTGTTTTTATACCTATACCTATTTTATGCCTTCTTTGCAAAAATATCTTGTCAGATGCCTTTTCCACTACTATATTAACTCTAAAAATACATCAGAGATAAAAATAAGCTAAAAGTAATGTGCTCCAAGTCATGTGAGTGAGTTCTAGTAAACAGTATTTCTAGTGCCTATTTTAACTTCCTACTGCATTATATATGTAACAAATTTAATTTTGCGCTTCTCTCACTTCAGATTTTTCTGCTTATGATTCCAGATGTCTTTATATTTTTGAAACTGAATTATGAGTTTTGGAGGGAAACAGAACAACACATATTTAGGGAAACTAAGTTAAAGGCAAAACTTAACTATTTTTTGCCAGCAGTTACAAAACATCTTATTTATCTAGATACTTTGTTCTTAATGCTCACTCATCTGTACTTCATTTTTTTATTTACTACTTTTATTTTATTTATTTATTTTATTTTTATTGTATTGTATTGTATTGATACATCTTGATGAAGTTCAGGGTGATAGAGGTATACATGCACACAGCACTTGTTAAGCCCTCTCCCGGTTCCCACTCCATTCCCTCTCTCTCCCCACCTTCCTGTGTTCAACATATTGATTGGCTTTGATAGCTGTGTATGTACATCATGTCTATTGAAGTGTTTCCCTCTTCAAGTCTTCCTCCCCCCTCTCATCTCCCTTAGTTAGATCCCCTCTTTCACTCCACTAAAGTTTCTCCCCCTTTGTCTAGAGTCCCTCCTGTGTCCCAATTTCTCCCTAGCTTCCCCAATGAGGAAGAGCATCCAACCTTTCACTTACTGTGATTAACTAAGCTCACTTAGCATG
The DNA here is from genome assembly GCA_004027655.1 of Graphiurus murinus. NCBI lineage: Eukaryota > Metazoa > Chordata > Mammalia > Rodentia > Gliridae > Graphiurus > Graphiurus murinus. The sequence continues at coordinate 4,824 of PVLC010032996.1, read as the reverse complement.
ATATGCTCTAATCCCATCCATTTTTCACTAAATAATATAATTTTGTTCTTCTTTATTGCTGAGTAAAATTTCATTGTGTATATATCCCATAATTTATTATTAAATTTTTAAAGATCATTTTTAATTGAATTTCTAGGATTATCTTTTATTCCTTTTGAGCCAAGTACCAATGACCTATTCAGGTATTGCTTACTTCATTTTATTCTGTGTGGCAGATATTAGGAAAAGGCTGTCTTGGGAAAACTGTGGAAACAACATAAATAGTGTATTTCTTATCTTCAGGAAAGCACAGTTAAATGAAGAAAGTATACACTTCAATATATTATGGCATGACATAATAAGAATAATTTACTTAAAATTTGTATGGACACAGTATTGCTCAACAACATAAAAAATAACATTCACCATTGTTTACTAGGAAATAAAACCCCAATATAGATATAAGACCATAAATGATATACAGAACACTCATCCTATCAAAATATAAATTCTAGTATTTTGTACTATTAGTATGTGAAATAGAAAACATTACAAATTTTTTTAAATGACTTTATCAAACACCTAGCTTCCAGAGCTATACATTCTACACAAAAGCATTTTGTTTCACATTTGATAAGACAATTTCTTCACTCAATTAGGAACTATAATATTTTGTGAATTTCTAAAACCAAGAAAGAATGAGAGCACTATGCAATGTAAAATCACTAACAAATGATATTTTAGAAGAAGCCACAAGATGTGTTCAACATTAATTTTTTCATATATTTGTTAAAATGCCTTCAAGTAGTTAGCAAAACAGAAACTACATTAAGAAAAATAAATTCTTCTTACTAAATCTCAATTAACCTAGTTTATCTCCAAGGAGCAACTACTCTCCATTTATTTTTTATTCTTACAGAGGTTCATAATGTAGACAATATCTAACTAAATATATTATTATATTCCATTTTAAAATACTATTACTTTGGAAGCCAGGTCCTGTGGCACACCGGTATCCCAGTATTTGGGAAGCTAAAACAGGAGGATTATAGCTTTGAATACAGCCTTAGCAATTTAGGAAGGCATCTTAGAAAGCAACTCAGTGAGACAATGTTTCAAAATAAAAAATAAAATAGCTCTGGGGATGTGGCTCAGAAGTAGAATGTCCCTAGGTTCAATTCCCAGTAAAACACACACACACACACACAACACACACACACACACACACACACACACACACACACACACATTACTTTGCAGCATTCTTTAAATTCATTCTACAGTCACTTTATTTTTCTACATTCTTTAGATATCATTACATATATAGAGAGTTTGAACTCACTCATTCTTTCCCAAGTTCAATAAAATCCCCTTGGATGTATTGATATTTGTGAATATTCTCAATAAACAAGAAAATGACCCTCTTTTCAGGATATTTAGGTTTGCTTTAAAAAGAACACTGTAACCTACAATATTTTTCATATTGTGTGTCTTGCATGAGCAACAGTGTAAGTTTGGGTTGAGAAGTGAAGTTCTTGGGTCAAAGAGTGAATACATAAATAATTTTGTTAGAATGTGCCAAATTGCTTGTTTGCATTTACTACTAGAAGTGGTGGTAGTAAAAGAGCCACCTCACATGCATGAGAATATCAGTCCCTTCCTTAAGGGGGGCAGGATGGAGAATGAGGAGATGGCTGGGTCCCTCTGGCTTCCTATGACCTGCATATCAGTTCAGGAGGGTCCTCAGGACTGTGGTATGAGAGGACACCTGTCTATGATTCAGCTACCCCTGTGTGATTTTATAGTACATACAGGAAAACAAAACACACATATTTTTCAAATTTACTTACTTAAAGGCTCAATGAAATAGACATTTTCTTGATGTCTGAGTTCTTTATTGAGCATGCCAACATTCAGAGAGACGTCTATCTCTGTGAATCAGCAAAAATGGGCTGACAGTTGCATAACCAATGGTCAGAAACTCTTGAATAATTAATCCTATCAAATCAATTTTTGAGGTGAAAGTTGAATATAAAGAAATAAAACAATCTATCCAGTAAAAGAATAGAAAGCAGAGCATAAAAAGGAGAACACTTTGAGCAGCTTTCAGCTCAGGAGGAGTTTTGCAGAGGAGCCTGGAGTTCTGAAAGTAGAGAACTTGCTGGTGGTGCTTGTGGAGGAGAAATACCATGTAGCCACTGGCCCCGCCCATGACACCCTGAAACAGGGCATCTCGCAGGACCATGAGAGCAAGAAAAACCCATCTGAGTATCCAGCTTCCTGGTGCAAAATAACAGTAGCTGTCACTTTTTTTAATTAGTGATATGTTCATGCTGCTGATATTTTTTATGTAAAGTGGTAAGTTCATGCTTATCAAGGAATTGAAGACCCAAAAGAAGAGAAACAGGGAAAGAATGTGCCATGCTGACTCCAGCTTGACCCTCCTCCACATGGAGGCTCTGGGACTGACGGTGATGGCCTGAACAACTGTGAGGAGAGAGGTGGTGCAGATTGTGAGGCCCCGGGCCATTCTCCCCAGGTAAATAAGAATTTTACAGCCTATATCACCTAGAAAATTTCTCAAACCAAAAGCTGCTGTTATCTTTTGCATTGCTTTGGAAAGAAGTATTATTATATTTGTTAAGGCCAAATGAATCAGAGTAAGTTGTGTAAATGTCTTCTCAGTGCCTCCAATAATGCACGTGTAATTCACAAAAACAAAGACGTTCCCCACAATGCCAAGTCCTGTTACAAAGATGAAGATTCTTCCACTGACAGGGCTCAAGACCATTTCTTACTTCATAGGCATAAAAACTTGGATCGAGCAAACACCTTTTTGAAAAAAGCATCAGTAATGCTTATATAATTCTTCAAAATGTATTTCACATCATAGCAATTTCTGCAGTATAAGGCACAGTTATGATATATGCAATGAAGCAGAGTTTTGTCCCAAGACTATTTCCTTTTTCTGTGGTTCTCTTTGTGGGTCATTCTATGCAGTCTCAAATGCCAGTTTCAGGACTAGTGTCCAAAAATCAAAAATTTCATCCCAGATTTGCACTAAAGTCTTATAATAGCAAAATCAATCTACTTGTTAAAATACTAATATATCACACCTATGTTAAACCTCAACAGGGCTGCTTTAAACCCCAAGTCTCCTCAACTGGCATTTCTCTATTTCATTTTATCATAATCTCCTCACTCAATTCCAAAGTCTGGGACTTGTCCACCTGTCTCTTACACGGTGAACACACAGACACCTAAAATCTTGTTTCAACGTTTTTAACATCTCAAATTTATCTACATTTTCACTTCTGTAATGCCGCTTCTTTGTTGAATATTTCTTTATTTTTCCTTTTTTTTTTTTTTTGGTGAGTATAACAATTTTCAGATTTGCTTTTTGCTTTCAATTTTTATACCTTTTATGGCTATATCTTAATATTTATGTTCTGGAGCCCCAACTGAATCTAATTTCGCTGGTTTCTGTAATCCCCAAACAAGTCACACAGCATAAATTTTACAGATTGGACCCAATAGTTAGAATTTAATCACCCAAACACACAGAACCAAAAATCCTTTCTGAAATTAAGAATGATAACTGGATGCAGCCGGGGAGAATGCTGTGGAGGAACCACAGTGTGACACTCCATGAAGGTCTTTGTGAGAGGTCTATGTTCCCTTTAAATGACCTTGGGGGTCTCTAAGAGAAACCTGGCTTAGTTCCTGATGTGCTGATTTTAATCAAGATGGCTTAGATGAAGTGAATTATTTAGAATTTGAGCTGTTATAAGGGCAGCTTATGAATTATGGGTCTTGAATAATGATCTTGAAGCCTCCCTTACAAATGGGAAATTTCTGCCTGTACCAGTGCATCGTAGAAAGCAGTACACCATTCCAAATCTCTAGCACATCATGAAATGTGCTGCCAGCTTCCATGGAAAGCATAGCACCAGTAATGAATGAGTCTGAAATAAAAGATAGTTATGTATTTACTCAGAGATTGATATCTGTTAAAAAACAACTACACTCAGTACATCTCTGTATCCTGGTGGATTTATTAGACCTTGTCCTGTTTATTTTTTATAGTCTTTTTGTCTAAGGTTCTTCATTTTTCCAGCCATCTCTTCCTTTCTCCAAATTACAATACTCTGAATTATATTTGTGACCAACTTCTGAGTCATCTAATAAATGATTTCTCTTTCTGATTAAAGCAAAGAGGAGAGAAGAGTGATTAGTCTCCCACACTAATGCTATAAGGGGAAATGCTATAAGAAACTATTTTATAAGGTAGGCTCTGTGTTAGGATAGATGTATAATGCCCCACTTGAATCTAACACCTGACAGCTTAAGTAGTTGAGTGTATCCATCGGGCCCAATTTTCTCACTTAGAAAGTTAGATTATTGCTTCTTGCTACATAATACTAGGATAAATCAAAGTGAGTTATTTCAGGTTATAGTAATTCAAGCCTGGCAAATTTGTAGCAGAAATTCCTGAAGGGGCAAACTTAATTTTTCATCTTAACAGTTCTTAATACTTCTCTCTATCAAACAGGCATATAAGAATTAAACTTGACTTACGTATGTGGTGAAATATGATGCATTACAATAGGGAGAGTTTAAGGATGCATGCAAAAAGAAAACCTGAAAACTAAACAGAAATGCACTTAAGAAATTAGCAGCAGCATAATGGAAAAGACAAGGGTGGACCATCTTGAAAAACACCAAAAAAGGAACTGTGCAAAACCTACAAGTGTTAATGATGCTGGGGGAGTCAATGCAGGTGAAATTTGGAACTAAGGAAACAGAATATTTCTTAGAAATGTGAAAAGACCTGATATCTTTTCT
>PVLC010032995.1:0-17813 GCA_004027655.1 Graphiurus murinus | reverse complement strand
ACCGCAAAAAAAAAAAAAAAAAAAGAATCTGGGTCAGGCGTGGTGGTGCACGCTTGTAATCCCAGCATTCGGGAGGCTGAGACCGGAGGATCCAGGTTTGCAGCCATCCTCAGCTATTTAGTGAGGCACTCCGCAACTTAGACTCGGTTTCAAAATACAGAATAAAAAGTTGGGCTGGGGGTGTAGCTCGGAGGTAGAATGCCCCTGAGTTCAATCCCCAGTACCGCAAAAAAAAAAAAAAAAAAAGAATCCGGTACTTGGGAGGCCGAGACAGGAGGATCACAAGTTCAAGGACAGCCTCAGCAAAGTAGCTGACTCTCAGCAACCTAAGGAGACCCTGTTTCAAAACAAAATGCAAGCCGGGGGTGGTGGCGCACGCTTGTAATTCCAGCATTTTGGAGGCTGAGACCGGAGGATCCGGGTTCGCAGCCAGCCTCAGCTACCTAGTGAGGCACTCCGCAACTTAGCAAGACCCTGTTTCAAAATAAATAATAAAAAATAGGGTTGGGGGTGTAGCTCGGAGGTAGAATGCCCCTGCGTTCAATCCTCAGTACCAGAAAAAAAAAAAATGCAAGCAAGGTGTGGTGGTACACATCTGTAATCCCAGTACTTGGGAGGCTGAGACAGGTGGATGGCAGTTTCGGGGACAGCCTCAGCAAGTAGTGACTCTCCTCTTCAATCTAGAGAGACTGTTTCAAAAAAATAAAATAGGACTCGGGGTAGAGGTCAGAGTCTGTAGAATGCCCCTCAGTTCAATCCCCAGTACCACAATAAATAAATAAATAGGGATGGATGGAAGTAAGTAGAATTGAATACCTCCCATTGTCAGTAGTGAGGTAAATTTCTAGGATGTCAGGCCAGAGATCACAGTTTCCTGGGCTCAGGCCTTCCTCCTCCTCCTCCTCCTCCTTGCAGTACTAAGGATTGAACCTAGGGGCTTTCTACCTCCGAGCTACACCCCCAGCCCTATTTTTTATTCTTTATTTTGAAACAGGGTCTCACTAAGTTGCAGAGGGCCTCACTAAGTAGCTGAGGCTGGCCAACCGGGATCCTCCAGTCTCAGCCTCCCAAGTGCTGGGATTACAAGCAAGGGACACCACACCCACATCCTGCTAAGCCTCCCTTCTTCTCACCTGGTCTCCTTTTCCCCACTTTCAGAAAATGTGTAAGAAGCACAGGTTCCCCGATTCAACTAGTGGGAGAAATTCTCAATTGGGCTTAGAGTAATAGAATTCTAAGAATAGGCAAGCCTCCACAACGCTGCAGAAGTAGTTCTAAGGAAAGGAGCAAACACTGGCATTTAACACCAGTGGCCCCAGAGGCCCAGAGACTAATCCCAAGGACGGCTGGGGCAGGTTTTCAGCACCGGACTCACTCCACATTCACTCCAAGTCTCCCTTCCAGCTTCCTTTTCAGGAAGCCAAGACTTCGGGGGGCCTGGTGTGTGGACCAGGCAGACAGGGACGGCTAGGGGACGCCCTCCACGCAGGAAGGGCCTCGGGCTTCCTGGACTGACCCCCCTGGAGTCCCAGCGGACCCTAGTGTCCCAGCTCTTAGAGCCTCAAGGCGTTCCCTCGGGCCTTGGGGCAGGATTCCCATTCTCTGCCTCTACATCTCCCTGGAATTTTCCACTGCAGCTGCCTCGGCTCCCAGACACCCCTCCCTGGGCAAAATTCCCGGCTCCCTCCGCCTCCCCTTCCCTAATCACACCTCATTCCCACCCCCAGTGCTGAGGCCCAGCCCACAGTCCGGCCCACACCCCACGCTAACCCCGGTGGTCCCAGTCAAGAGAAATGGGAGGCCAGGCACCTTAGGAACGCCTGGGGGAAAGGGTCCCAATCTCCCTCCTGGGCGGGGGAGAAGGGACAGCGGAGGGGCTGATCCCCTGTGGGGCTGGAGTGGGGGGAGTGGCCCTCCTCGCATCCCCATATAAGGCAGGGCAAGCAGTTAGGCTTCTGCATTGGCTGATTCAAATGAGCATTCCACCTGGCAACAGGGTTTCTATTGGCTCTCAGGAAAAATAGGAGGAAGGTGGATGGAGGTTGTTGGTGGCGGTGATTGGAGGGGGGGAGGGGAGTGGAGGTGACCCGAGTGGGGGGCGGTTACCAGGGCAACAGGGTAAGAGCCCAGCAGGGTGTCCGAGACAGCAGGCGGGGCTGGGAGGTGGAGGAGATGGAAAAGGAAAAGAGGGCGGGAGGGAGCGGAAAGATGGACCTGAGGGAGCGAGACTGGGAGACTAGGGTGTGTGGGGGGGGGGGAGGGGGGGAGATGGGTAGCTAAGGAGGGGGAAGAGGAGATAAACGAAGCCTGAGAGGAGTGCCCAGATGGAGACGGTGAGAGATCGCCAAAGACACCAGACACCAGCCAATGAGTCAAAGAAACAGATTGAGAGAGGGAAATGGAAAGATCTCAGAGAAAAGATGGAAAGTCTCCGGCCAGGGAAAACCTGGGTGGGGCCCCAAGATTTTTGAGGAGACCAAGACTGAGAAACTGATAGAAGAGTCAGAGAGAGAGACAGACAGACAGACAGAGACACTAGGAGGTGTGCACACCAAGAGACCAAAAGATGGTGTATTTGAGCCCTCAGATAACTAAATGATGATGATGGATCACAACGTATGTCTTTTTAAGAAAATGATTTTTAAAAAGGTGAAGAGTAATGGTAATGGTAAATACAGGAATGCACAGGAATGGCCACCCCACTGGCCATCCTAACCTTTACACCCCAGGCCCAGTCCCCTCTTGAAATCCTGAGCTTCTCAAAATGACCCAACGATTGAGGGTGACTGCTGAGGATGTGTGAAATGGGGTGGGGTTGGAACTCCAGGCCTGGACCCGGGTTATATTTGCAAAGGAGGCCAATATAAGAGAGCCCGGGGAAGATGGCAGCAGAGGGAAAAGCAAAAAGAAGGAGGGAAAATGTTTAAAAATGAGGGCATGAAGAGGAGTTGAAGAGGCCGGGCATGGTGGCGCACGCTTGTAATCCCAGCATTCGGGAGGCTGAGACCAGAGGATCTGGGTTCGCGGCCAGCCTCAGCTACCTAGTGAGGCACTCTGCAACTTAGTGAAACTCAGTTTCAAAATAAAGAATAAAAAATAGGGCTGGGGATATAGCTCGAAGGTAGAATGCCCCTGAGTTCAATCCCCAGTACCGCAAAAAAAAAAAAAAAGGAGTTGAAGAAAATCTGCTAAGGATATAGGGCCAGGTGACTAAGTCAGATAAGACAAGAACAGTGTGTGTGTGGGGGGGCAAGACAGAAGGGTGAGAAGTGTCAGTAAGTGGAGATGCTAGAGGAAGGAGGAAGATATGGATGGTTAGTTGTGAGGGAGGGGTCGAGGCAGAGATGAATGATGGAGAGGGAGGAGGAGAAACCGCAGGGCCAGGTAAATAAAAGTGAGGTGAGACAGGAAGAGGTGAGACAGAGTAGGAAGGGCGAAAGATGGGAAAGAGGTGGAAGAGAGGAAAGGAGACTGGAGGGCTTCTCTCAGCTCACTGGAGAGGGCCCGGAAGGGAAGAACCCGGCCAGGGCCGGAGAGGTCAGCTCCAGCAGGGGAGAGGGCCGGCCTGCCCTACACGCTCTGGCATCCCTTCCTTCCCCAGGCCACCCAGAGAACAGGGATGGAGCACTTGGGGGGAAGTCGAACGCGACGTGGAAGTAGCTCCGCAACCCTCTTCCTCTTCTTTGGCTTTTAGTTTCTCAAATACCTGCCCTGCCTCTCCATCTGCTCCCTTGCCCCGCCCCTTGGCAACATCTCAGGGCTTTCTGGGGGGTCAGTAGGATTCTGGCCGCCTCTCCAGCCCGCCCCCAGAAGCCAGACTCTACATTCGCAGGCAGTAGGTTGGGATTTGGAGGTGTCTCCCCACAGGAACCCCACCCCTTCCCATCTCCTCGCCCCGCTCCCCTCTCTCGGCAGCCGTCAGTCTCTCCACTCCCCCTCCTGGTCGCGTCCCCCTCCCGCCTCGCTCGCTCTCCCTCCCCTCGCTTTCATCCTCCTATCCCCACCTCTCCAACCTCCTCTTTCATCCCCTCCCCGCGCCTCCCCTCCCCGCTCCCGCCTGCCCCACCCCTGGGAAGCCCCTCCCGTCGGGCAGCGCCGCCTTATAAGCGGGTTCCCTTCCCGGGGGCGGCAGCGGCTGGTCGGCGGCAGCTCTGCTGGTGCGGGGGCGGCGAGCTCAGGACCGAGCGACCGCGACCGGAGCGCGCCGGCCACCGCCCGGACGGCCGCAGCCCTGCGGGTCTCGGCTCGGGACCCTCCCCCGCCCCACCCCGCGCGCCTCTGCCGCCTCTTCCAGAGACCCAGCTTGCCCAGCGGCCGCCGCTGCCGCTGCCGCCGCCGCCGCCGCCACCGCGCCAGGTTCCGGCCGCGGCCACCCTCCGCCGTCCAGGGCCCCTCCGTCTCGGCCCCGGGACCCCGGCTCCCCGCCAGCCCCGGCCCCGGCCCCGGCACCATGTCGGAGAAGAGCGTGGAGGCAGCGGCCGAGCTGAGCGCCAAGGTACGGGCAGGGGCGGCGGCGGCCCCCGCGCGGCTCCGGGCGCGGCGCGGTCCCCGGCCCAGCCCGCCCCCGACGGCCCCTCGCCGCCCCGCGCCCGGGTCCCCGCGGACCCCGCTCGCCCTCCCCCCGCGCCCGGCCCGGCGCTGCGGGCCCCGCGCCGCCTCCGCCAGCGCCCTCTAGCTTCGCCGCGCGCTCGGCGCCGGGCCCAGCCGCGCCGCTCCGCTCGCGCCCGGCCGCCGCCGCGTCCCCACCCCTCCGGCCCCACCGCGCCCGCGCCGCCGGGCCGCCTCCGTCGGAGCTCCCGGGCCGCGCCGCGCCGCGCCTCCTAGTCTCCTGCCAGTCTGGCCTCACCTCCCCGCTGCTCGGCGGCTTGAGATCGCCAAGTGTAAACAGAACTCTTCCCCCGAGCCTACTCCGCCCGGCCCTCCTCCCCTAGCGGCCCGACAGTCGCAGGCCGGTCTCCCCGGACGGCCGCTGCCTCTGTTCTCTCGGCCCATCTTCCTCCGTTCCCTCTCCAACACCGGCTTTCAGTTTTCTTTTCATCGTCACCCCTCCCCCGTAAAGAATCTTGAATTCCTAAAAATCAGAAGGGAGGCGGGAGTAGCTCTCGAAATAGCGGAGGATGAACGTCTCGTGGCCTTACTCGAGCTGTCCTTGCTCATCAGCTCCCTTCCCGGCCTCTTCCCTTCGCCCTTGCCTCTCTTCCAGCCTTCCTCTTAATTTCCCTAGGGAACCTGCGGAGTGTCGCTTTGGGAAATTAATGCGGCCAGGGTTTGGGGGCTGGGAGCTGGATCTTGGGGGGGGGGTTGCTGAGCAGCCGCCACACTTCTCTTGGAGGCCTGCGAAGTGAAAGGGGGGAGCGAGTGGGCTTGGAGGCAGCTGGAGGGGGGGACGTGAGTGAGATCTGCCAAGGTGTGCCTGTGTGGTCCTCCGGTGGGCCGTGCAGTGGCATGTGACTTCGCTGAGTGAGTAGGTGTCTTTGTATGACTGAAATCCAGCGAGTGTGTGGGACTGCCCGTGTCACTCACATGTGTGCATGCGGAGACGTAGATGCTTCGGAGCCATGTTGCTGCTTTGTGAGTGCCGAGCCGCTCCGCCGTGCTCCTGCGCTGTCTCAAGAGTGTGCCAGAATGCCCAAACACCGGGCCATGTGTCTCCAGATGGCGTGGGTGCGCCTCTGTGGCTGCGTGTGTGAATCAGTGTTAGTTTGTGTCAGTGTGCTGCGTGCCTGCACGGAGGTCAGAGAACGGTTTAGTATATATAAGACCTAAGGCCCTGGTCACATTACCTCCTGGAAAAGGGATCACGGAAGGACAGTGACCAGGACAGGCCAGGGGAGGAGAGGGCCCGGCCCCTTGGACTTTGGTCTGTGGTAGTCTCAGTCCCTCCCTCCATCAACCCAGATGAGAAACTCAGGCCAGGACCGTACCAACTTGGTGCAGGCGCCCAGAGAGAAGCTGACTTAGTCTCTGGCTCTCCTGGGTGGGGATGTAGGGAAAAGCCTACTAGGTGGTAGAAATACCAAACCCTCCATGTGGCAAAGAAAGGAAGATAGCAACATAGAACAAAGTAGAAACCTAGCTAGCTAGCAGGGGTTCTGTGCTCCTGTTGCAGGCAGAAGGGAATTGAGTACGCCCTGGGCTAGCCATTTGGCACCAAGCCCCTCTCCTATCCCTAGTCCTGTTCCAGAAAGGACACACCCTCCCAGGGTGATCTACTCACACAGAAACTTCCATTCACATGGAGTCAGGCACACAGTTGTACACCAACACCAGATCGGACCACACGAGGACACCTAACACCTATCGTATCCTCAGTTCCTGCCAAGGGATGGGCCAGGGAGAAGACTGGCGGGATGATGTCCAGAGGGGATGCCCATGTGAGCATCTGTCCTCTGCCAGATCAGAGTAGGACATCAAGTATGTGCTAGCTGGCATCTTGGGATGAAGGAGAGAGAGACTGTGGGAGGGGAGGCTGGACAGGTACCTTACCATCCCCCTAGACACGGACTTTGTTGCTCTGTTCATCTCCCATGTCTGATACTTTTCTCCTTTCCATGTTTCTTTTACCCCACTTTACCTGCATTTCCAATGGAAATAGCCACTTGGACTCTCCCACCACACCTATGCATATATCTTGGCGGCTGGGAGGAGGAAATTCCTGGAACAGTTTTGGGATAGGGATGATTAAAACGGGGGGCAAAGTTCTGGCGGTGTGCTAGGATGCTCTCCCTACTCCTGTAGTGCTTGACCAAGTAGAACAGGAGGACTGGGGAGAGCATACACAGAGAAACAAAGGCCTTAGAAGCTGAAGGGGAAGCTGGGAGGGATGCCCAGGAGAGAGAGTACTCAGGAAAAGGCCCCAGAGGTAGACAAAAGGCAGAGCAGGGCCTCCAGTGGGAGGGGGCAGGCTGAGGAGGCGGAGGGACAGAGGGGGTGGGGCATGGAGGCTCCCAGCAGATGGAGGGGATTTGCTTTGCTGAGCTGAACTCTTAGGCCTGGGAGGTTTGGAAGAACTTGAGGGGCGGCCGGGATCAGTTACCCTGGCTGCCTGCTCCCCCTTTCTTCCTGACTTCCTCACTCCTCTTGAGTCTTGGGGAAGGAGGAGGTGTCTGGTGTCAGCTCCTTTGTGGCCTTAACAGAAGCACCCTGGGACATCTTCGTTTCTGGGATGTGGTTATCTTCTGCACTTCACGCACACACAGACACACACCTCCACAGAGGGGGAGAACCAGGGCTGGAGGGACTCAAGGGCCACACATGGTACGTAAAGAAAGAAAGGTGACCTCTCTCTCCCTTTCAGGATCTGAAGGAGAAAAAGGAGAAGGTGGAGGAGAAGGCAAGCCGGAAAGAGCGGAAGAAAGAAGTGGTAGAGGTGAGGAGGTCGCCACAACCCCCCCCCCCGCCCCACTGTTTCCTCCCTCCTGGTCCCTTTCCTGGGGTGCTGCCCCTTCCTCACGGTTCTACCCTGAGGTCCTCCTCAGTCCTGCTGTCACCATTGGGTGGGTGGACGCACATCACCAGCCTGACACCGCTCCCTGTACTGGTGCCCCCAGGAGGAGGAGAACGGCGCCGAGGAGGAAGAGGAAGAAACTGCCGAGGATGGAGAGGAGGATGATGAAGGGGATGAAGAAGGTGGGCGGGGACGGGGACGGGGGCGGTGGGCTGGAAGGAGCAGAGTCAGGGTGGGTTTGCAGACCTGAAGGGGGGCTCTGCCGAGCTTCCTGCCCTTCCCCAGTGACCCATTTCTGGCTCCTCAGATGAGGAAGAAGAAGAAGAGGACGACGAAGGGCCGGCGCTGAAGAGAGCCGCAGATGAGGAGGTTTGGGCTGGGGCCTGAGGGGACTGTCTGGGATGCCACAGGGGCCATGCCCTTCGGGATTTGGGTGGGCCCATGTCCGTGTGGCACGGCCAGCTGGGATGTGGAGGTCCCCTCTCCCCTCTTACAGCTGCTCCCCAACTCTTTTTCTCTGCCCAGGATGAAGCGGATCCCAAGCGGCAGAAGACAGAAAACGGGGCGTCGGCATGAGCCCCCTGCCAACGGGCTGGGGTGGGAGGCCGCTCGGGGCCTGGATGTGGGGGTGGGAAAAGACCAGTGCAGCCACCCTTCACCTGGCTCTGCTCTGGGCCCTGCGCCCGAGCTGCCACCCTCTCTCTCCCCAGCCTTCTCATTCCTGCCTCTCCGGACACTGCCCTCCACGTCACTTTGCCATCCTCTCACCTCTGACCTGCTCCGCCTCAGCTCCGCAGCTGGTCCCCAGTTGTCCCTCCCTCCCTCCCTCGCTTCCTCCATCCCTCCCTCCCCTGCCATCACACCTACCCTTGCCCTCGGGTCTCCTCTCCTCCTTACCCTCTGCATCCCCAGCCTCATGCTCTGCCCCATCCTCTCCTGCCTGATCCCCGGATCTCCCTCAGACCCCCTCCTTTCAGACAGCGCCAGGCCGGGGTGGGGCCGGGGTTGGGGCCGAGCCCCACAGCTGCCCCCCTCCCCTCCCTTTTTTGTATAATTTAATAAAGAAACGGTCGCGCTTCTGTTTTTAACCTGTCTCCTGCTTTCCCCGGGTCCAGTTAGTGCAAGGAGAGGGATGAGGGTGGTTGGCTGGCTTCATGCCTGCAACTCAAGAAGACAGGATAAGTTGTCCAGGGTGTAGGGGGAGCCCAGGTCTGCTTTTTAAAGTTTCTTTTCTTTTTAGTGATACTGTGGATTAAACCCAGAATTGTACCTCTGAGCTACATCCTCCAGTCCTGTTTTTTTTTTGTTTTTTACTTATTGGTTTTATTTTATTTTTTTGTGGTACTGGAGATTGAACCCAAGGGCATTTTACCTCTGAGCTACACCCCCAGCCCTATTTTATTTTTTATTTTAAAACAGTCTCACCAAGTTGTGGAGGGCTTAAATTGCTGAGGCTTGCCACAAACTTGGGATTCTTCTGTCAGCCTCCCAAGTACTGGGAGTATAAGCATGTGCTCCTATTTTTTATTATTTTTAAAATTTATTTATTTTTGAAGCCGGGCATGGTGGCACAGCTTGTAATCCCAGCACTTGGGAGGCTGAGACAGGGGGATCGAAGGTTTGCAGCCAGCCTCAGCTAATTAATGAGGCCCTCTGGAACTTAGTGAGACCCTGCTTCAAAATAAAGAATAAAAATAGAGCTAGGGTTGTAGTTCAGAGGCAGACTGCCCCTGGGTTCAATCCCTAGTACTGCAAAAAAATAATTTTGTGGTACTAGGGATTAAACCCAGGTGCATTCTACCTCTGAGCTACAATTTCTAGCCATATTTTATTTACTTTTTTGATGCTGGGAGTTGAACCCAGAGGCATTCTACCTCTGAGCTACACCCACAGCCCTATTTTTTTTTTTTTTTTTGTGGTACTGGGGATTGAACTCAGGGGCGTTCTACTTCCGAACTACACCCCCAGCCCTATTTTTTATTCTTTATTTTGAAACCGGGTCTCGCTAAGTTGCGGAGTGCCTCACTAAGTAGCTGAGGCTGGCCTTGAACCTGGATCCTCCAGTCTCAGCCTCCCAAATGCTGGGATTACAAGCGTGCGCCACCACGCCGAGCTCCTATTTTGTTTTTTTACTTCAAAACAGTTTCTAAATTGCTGACAGCCTTACTAAATTGCCTCCCAAGTACTGGAATTACAGACGTGTGCCACCAAGCCTGCTTATTTTTGCTTTTTAGACAGCGTCTCAATAGGTTGCTGAGTCTCACTACAGTAGTGAGGCTGTCCTCGAACCTTTAATCCTCCTGTCTCATTCTCCCAAGTACTAGGATTATAGGCATGGTGTGCCACAGTGCCCGGCTCCAGTCCTGCTTGCTTTCTTTTGGTGCTGGGGATTGAACCCAGGTGCACTGTACCTCTGAGCTACATCCCTATCTCTTTTTTTTAAAAAATAGGCTCTCTATAGGTTGCTGGGAGTCTGACTACATTGCTGAGGCTGTCCTCAAGCCTGCAATCATCCTGTCTCAGCCTACCAAGTCCTGGCATTACAGGCATGGGCCGCCTTGCCCAACTTTCCAGCTCTGCTTTTGAGAGCTGATTTATGAGCCTAGAGTGGTGGCCCATGCCTGTAATCCCAGTGTTTGGGAGGCTGAGACAGGAGGGTCACAGGTACTAGGCTAGCCTCAGCAACTTGGACCCTAATTCAGAGTAAAACGGGCTGGTGTATAGCTTGGAGGTAGAATGCCCCTGGGTTTAATCTTCAGTTTAAAAAAGAGAAGATGCTTGTAATCCCAGCATTTGGGAGGCTGAAACCAGAGGATCCGGGTTCACGGCCAGCCTCAGCTACCTAGTGAGGCACTCCACAATTTAGTGAGACCCTGTTTCAAAATAAAGAATAAAAAATAGCCGGGCGTGGTGGCGCGCGCACACTTGTAATCCCAGCATTCGAGAGGCTGAGACCGGAGGATCCCGGTTCGCGGCCAGCCTCAGCTACCTAGTGAGGCACTCTGCAACTTAGTGAGACTCGGTTTCAAAGTAAAGAATAAAATATAGGGCTGGGGGTATAGTTTGGAGGTAGAATGCCCCTGAGTTCAATCCCCAGTACCGCAAAAAAAAAAAAAAAAAAAAAGAATAAAAAATAGGGCTGGGGGTGTAGCTTGAAAGTAGAATGCCCCTGAGTTCAATCCCCAGTTACCCCCCCCCCAAAAAAAAGCTGATTTATGTCCTGTTTTGGGTTCTTGGGGATGCTCCTCCCCAGCAATACATACACTTCTCTGCTAACCCACACAAGAACTAGACACTGCTGAGACCAGTGGAAAGCTACCAACTCCATTGTGCTGAACCAGGCAAATAGAAACAGCCCCAGAAACAGGAAGTCCCGCCCCTGAAGTGGGAGAGGCTGAGAGGCCTGGGTCTCAACATCTAGGATCTGGAGGGAGAACTGTCTGGCATGAAGATGCCCTCTGCCTGACAAGCAGAAAGCAGGCTCCTCCTGGTAAAGCAAAGCAGAACTCCCGGACTTTTTGTGGTTCCTCTGCCATCTTGTCTCCTGCCCTCCAGCTCTGCCAGCTGGGCTCAGACTGGGCTAGAGGGGAGTAAGAGCTGTCTGTCAGAGCCCATTGTGGTGGTGCACACCTGTAATCCCAGTACTTGGGAGGCTGAGACAGGATTGCAGGTTTGAAGCCAGCCTAAGCAGTTTAGCAAGACTGTTTCAAAATAAAAAACTAAAATGGGGCTGGGCATGGTGGTGCACTCTTGTAATCCCAGCATTTGGGAGGCTGAGACCTGAGGACCCAGGTTCATGGCCAGCCTCAGCTACCTAGTGAGGCCCTCTGCAACTTAGACCCTGTTTCAAAATAAAGAATAAAAAATAGGGCTGGGGGTATAGCTCGGAGGTAGAATGCCCCTGGGTTCAATCCCCAGTACTGCAAAAAAAAAAAAAAAATTAATAATAATAAATAGGGCTGGGGCTGTAGCTCAGAGGTAGAATGCCCCCAGTACTGGAAAAAAAAAAAAACAAACACTAAAATGGGGCTGGGGGTATAGCTCAGAGGTTGAATGCATGCCCCTGGGTCCCTGGTAAGGGGTGGGGGAGTTGTCTGTCAGTCTCAGGCTCCCTTCCCTAGCCCCTCTCTCTGCCTCAGTTTTTCTTGAGTTTGATCTACTTTTTTTTTTTTTTTTTTTTTTGCAGCACTGGGGGTTGAACCCAGGGGCATTCTACCTCCAAGCTACACCCCAACCCTATTTTTTATTCTTTTATTTATTTATTTTTTCAGTACTGGGGATTGAACCCAGGGGCATTCTACCTCCGAGTTACACCCCCAGCCTTATTTATTTATTTATTTATTTATTTTAATTAATTTATTTATTTATTTATTTTGCGGTACTGGGGATTGAACTCAGGGGCATTCTACCTACGAGCTACACCCCCAGCCCTATTTCTTTTTATTCTTTACTTTGAAACCGAGTCTCACTAAGTTGCGGAGTGCCTCACTAGGTAGCTGAGGCTGGCCGAGAACCCAGATCCTCCGGTCTCAGCCTCCCAAATGCTGGGATTAACAAGCGTGCGCCACCACGCCTGGTGTTTGTTTTTGGTTTTTTTTTTTGTGTGTGTGGTACTGGGGATTGAACTCGGGGGCATTCTACCTCCGAGCTATGCCCCCAGCCCTATTTTTTATTCTTTATTTTGAAACCGAGTCTCACTAAGTTGCGGAGTGCCTCACTAGGTAGCTGAGGCTGGCTGCGAACCCGGATCCTCCGGTCTCAGCCTCCGGAATGCTGGGATTACAAGCTTGCCCCACCACGCCCAGCTTGCCTGGTGTTATTTTTTATTCTTTATTTTGAAACAGAGTTTCACTAAGTTGCAGAGGGCCTCACTAAGTAGCTGAGGCTAGCTGCGAACCTATGACCCTCCTATCTCAGCCTCCCAAGTACTAGAATTACAAGCATGTGGCAGGCACCACACCTGGCTCGATGTACAAGATTTCTGCTTTTTTTTTTTTTTTTTTTTTTTTTGCGGTACTGGGGACTGAACTCAGGGGCATTCTACCTCCGAGCTATACCCCCAGCCCTATTTTTTATTCTTTATTTTGAAATAGGTTCTCACTTAAGTTGTGGAATTCCCTCACTAGGTAGCGGAGGCTGGCCGTGAACCTGGATCCTCCAGTCTCAGCCTCCCAAATGCTGGGATTACAAGCGTGCGCCACCAAGCCCAGCTAGGATTTCTGCATTTTTCCAAATCCAAATCACCCTTGTCCTCCCCTCTTAGTACAGAATTTGTGGCTTGGGGAGGCTTTGGTAAGGGGAGAGCGATTGCCTGTCAACGCCATTCTTTCAGGAAGACTAGAAGACACCCATAACTCACCCGGGGTCAGGAACACTCCATACATGCAGCTTTCATCTGCACACGTCCTAACCTTGACAAATGAATCTCTTTGAGTCTCTGTTTCTTCATCTGATCAATGGTATTGGGGACATTTTAATGGGTTACTGGATGTAAAGTGCCCAATGCAGTGCCTGGCACAGAATGAAGGCTCTATGGGTGTATGCGCACACACACACACACCAGCATTCCCTCCCCACAGGTACTATCTTGCAGGGTGCACTGAAGCTTCGTGTCTGCCTAGTTCCCAGGGGTCATGGCATAGCTGGGGAGGCAGGTCTACAAGGGGAATGAAGTTCTTGGGAGGGAAGGGAAAGAGGGAGGGGATAAGAATCCAGGAAAGAGCCTACCCAGAAGGAAGTGTGAATGTTGGGATCCAGGAAGCACGGGCAAAGGGGTACTTCCAGGCAGAACTGGTTGGCAGAGAAAGATGTGCTGCTAGCCCGGAGGGGACAGGAGGGGGCGGTGGGGAGACCCGGGACTGAGGAAGTAAACAAGGGGGTGCTGCCACACGGGCGGAGGGTGATGCTGCTGGGAATCAACCCTCAGACTTTCCACTGCTAAGCGAAACCCGAAGCGAAACCCTGAGCCCTGGGGGTGGGGGGCGGGCAACCTGGAGGGGAAGTGGGGAAGGTGGGGGGAACGCAAAAGGAGAGCAGCAGAACCCCACCCCAGCTCTTGACAGCCACCTTGTCTCTGCTCTGCTCTCTGCCATTGCCCTGCCTGGTCCCTGGACTGCAGCCTACTCGTCCTCCCTGCCCTCTGTCCAGGCCTCCCTCCTGGGGGGGGGGGTCCCCTTTCCTCTGGATCCTCTCCCTCCACCTCCATTTTTGCAGCTTTTTCACCCCTGGGGCCCCCCTTTCTGACCTCCCTTTGGAGGGCTCAGCCCGGATCAGACCATAGGGGAGATGTGGGAAGCTCAGTTCCTGGGCTTCCTGCTTCTGCACGCGCTGTGGGTGGCTCCAGGTAAGGTGGGATGGGGGAAGGTGGACCTCCAGCCCCACAGGAGGGGCCAGCAGAGATCCCTGTATGGCCTCAGATGCGAGGTCCACAGTCTGTGGTGGAGTCTTCTAAGGCCTTTCTTGGAACACTCCTCCACCACAAAGCCTCGCTTCCATCTCCTCTTGGCAGGGGCGGCAGAAACCCAAGCAAACCCTTCCTCCATCCTGCTTCTCCCCGGGGAAGCTGAGGTCCTTTGGTACTCCTAGGTCTCCTGGCTCACGGCCCTTTCCCTTGG
The DNA here is from genome assembly GCA_004027655.1 of Graphiurus murinus. Lineage (NCBI taxonomy): Eukaryota > Metazoa > Chordata > Mammalia > Rodentia > Gliridae > Graphiurus > Graphiurus murinus. The sequence continues at coordinate 3,752 of PVLC010032995.1, read as the reverse complement.
CTTCTCTTTTGCCTCCCCAGTGGTGGCTCCAGGGCCTGAGAAGGAGGTCCCGGTGGTGTGGGCCCAGGAGGGCGCTCCTGTCCGGCTCCCCTGCAGCCCAATCCCCCTCCAGGATCCCAGCCTTCTGCGAAGAAGAGGGGTCACTTGGCAGCATCAGCCAGACAGGTATGTGCTCCAAGCCTGGGCAGCGGAACCTCTGATCTGGTACTAATGGCATCAGATGCAACCCCACAACGCAGCCAGTCCTGCCCTCTCCCCTGAGGTGTCAGTCCCTGGGCTTCGTCTTTCTCTTCCTCTGAGGGCTGTCCCCCTACCCGCCACGAGCATCCCATAGCATGCCACCTCTCCAGGAGTGGCTGGGGCCAGGAGAGGGGACGGGTGGGGGCGAGGGACAGCTGGTGGTCAAGAGATCTCTTGGGTGGATGCACCACATCTTCTCTGGGGCTTTTTTTTTTTTTGGCTGTATTGGGGGTTGAACCCAGGGGCATTTTACCTCTGAACTACACCTCCAGCCCTATTTTATTCTTTATTTTGAAACAGGGTCTCACTAAGTTCCGAAGGCCCTCACTAGGTAGCTGAGGCTGGCCTCGAACCTGCGATCCTCCTGTCTCAGCCTCCCAAGTACTGAGGTTACAAGAACATGCGCCACCACGCCCGCCCGGCTTCTTCACCCTTGAATTTCTCAATTTCAACCTCTCTCTTGCCCAGTGGTCCACCTACTCCCGCCCCCGGAAGCTCGCCCCGACGCTACACCCTGCTGAGCGTGGCCGCGGGCGGCCTGCGCAGCGGGAGGTTGCCCCTGCAGCCCCGCGTGCGGCTGGAGGAGCGCGGCCTCCAGCGCGGGGACTTCTCGCTGTGGCTGCGCCCGGCGCTTCGAGCTGACGCCGGCGAGTACCAAGCCGCCGTGCACCTCCGGGACCGAGTCCTCGCCTGCAGTCTCCGCCTGCGCGTGGGCCAGGGCTCGAGTAGGTGGGGCGGGACGAGGGGAGAGGGTCCGGGAGGCGGGTGGAGGGAGGCCGGAACAGAGGCTGCGCCCTGGGCAATGTTGAGCGCCTCCAGGAGGTGGAGGAAGGGGTGGGAGTCTGAGGGGTGGTGGCTGCCCCAAGAGGCGCGCGCGCGCGCGTGTGTGTGTGTGTGTGTGTGTGTGTGTGTGTGTGTGTGTGTGTGTGTTGGGGGGGTAGGGCCCGATGGAGAGATCGCATCACCACCACCTCTTCCCCACTCGCGGCGGGGGGCATCCGGCGGAGCTGGGGGCGGGGCACCTCTGCTCTGGGGAGGGGGTAGAGTGGGGGGGCCAGAGTGATTCATTTCAAGCAGGGCTTGGTGGCACAAGCCTGTAATCCCAGTACTTGGGAGGCTGAGACAGGAGGATCGCAGGTTCAGGTTGGGGTACAGCCGGAGCAAGTAGGGAGACTCACTCAACAACCTAGTGAGACCCTGTTTCAAAACAAACATAAAGACAGCTGAGAGCCGGGTGTGGTGGTCCATGCTTGTAATCCCAGCATTTGGGAGGCTGAGACCGGAGGATCAGGATTCGTGGCCAGCCTCAGCAACCTAGTGAGGTACTCCTCAACTTAGTGAGACCCTGTTTCAAAATAAAAACTAAAAAATAGGGCTGGGGGTGTAGCTTGGAGGTAGAATGCCCCTGAAGTCAATCCCCAGTACCGCAAAAATAAATGAAAGAGAGAGAGAAAGAAAGAGAGAGAGAAAGAGAAAGAAAGACAGCTGAGGTGTAGCTCCGAAGTAGAATGCCCCTGAGTTCAATCCCCAGTACCGCTACACACACACACACACACACACACACACACACACACACACACAGATTTATTTCAGACATTTGTAGCCCAGGGAGTGGGCTTCGCAGAGATCAAGCAAGGTCTGGAGGGTGTGAAGGGTAGGTTATACCAAGCAAACTGGAGGCAGGGGACAGTGGGGAAAGTCTGGGGACTCTTAGGGATCCACTTTAAGCTCCTCCAGGAGGCAGCCACTGAGCTGGAGGTCCTGGAGGTTGGGGAAGAGAAGACAAATCTAAAGCAAGGTCCCTGTTTGCAGGATATTCCAGCTCCGTTAGTCTGCTGGGCTACGAAAATGTTACCTTCCCGTGGGGCTTATCAAGTCTTTTTTTTTTTTTTTTTTTTTTTTTTTTTGCGGCACTGGGGATTGAACCCAGGGGCATTCTACCTCCGAGCTCCACCCCCAGTCCTATTTTTTATTCTTTATTTGGAAACAGGGTCTCACTAAGTTGCGGAGTGCCTCACTAAGTAGCTGAGGCTGGCGGTGAACCTGGATCCTCCCATCTCAGCCTCCCAAGTACTGGGATTACAAGCGTGCCTGGCTTGATCAAGTCTTCTTTATCCTTGTGCAGTAACAGCCAGCCCCACAGGCCTTCTCAAGACCTCCAGCTGGGTCATTTTGAACTGCTCCTTCAGCCGCCCTGACCACCCAGCCTCTGTGCACTGGTTCCGGGGCCTGCACCGAGTCCCTGTCCAGGAGTCCATCCGTCACCATATAGCTGAAAACTTCCTCTTCCTGCCCCAAGTCAGCCCGGGGGACTCTGGGACCTGGGGCTGCGTCCTCACCTACAGAGATGGCTTCAATGTCACTATTGTGCGCAACCTCACTGTTGTGGGTAAGTCCTCTCATCTGCCTTACACTTGACCACAACCCCTTCCTGCCCCGTCACCTCCCCCGAATCATGGGTCCCCAAATTAGGTCTGCAGCAGCTCCTGCCGTTCTAGCCCCCCATCCTCACCGCAGCTCACTCCCCTTGGCTTTAACTTGGGGTTCCCTTTTCTCTCCAGGTCTGGAGCCCACAGCCCCCTTGACGGTGTACGCTGGGGCAGGTTCAAGGGTGGAGCTGCCCTGCCACCTGTCTACCAGTATGAGAACCTCATCATCCCTCATGGCCAAATGGACGCCTCCTGGGGGAGGCCCCGACCTCCTGGTGGCTGGAAACAATGGCAACTTTACCCTTCCACTGGAGCCTGTGAGCCCGACCCAGGCTGGGACCTACACCTGCCACGTCCATCTACAGGGACAGCGGCTCAGCGTCACCGTCACATTGGCAGTCATCACAGGTCAGCCTCAGGACAGGGAGGGTGGGCTACTGGGTCAAGACAGCACCTCCACGCCACCACGCCAGGCCACAGGGTGCAAGTTGTAGCTTCTCTTTTCACCCCCATGATAAAGGACTGAAACTGAAAATCTCCCCTTGAGTCACCAAATAAATGTTCCATTGTTCTCTAAGGGACTCCCCTGCTCCGAATTGGCAGGACGGGGTGGGGGGGGTGTCTGAGAGGTTAGAAAGAGAGGTGGCAAATGTTTGAATGGTTCAAAGGAGGTGGAATATATTTCTAGAATCTCTTGCCTGATTTGGGGCCAGGGCTTGGGTTAAAGTTGCAGGAAGTGGCCTGGATTTAGAAGTAGTTAATAAACCTGTCTCGGTCAGCAAATATTTACTGAGCAAGGCTTTTTTTTTTTTTTTCAAGACAGTATAAAACAGAGCCGGGCGTGGTGGCACACGCTTGTAATCCCAGCATTCGGGAGGCTGAGACCAGAGGATCCGGGTTCGCGGCCAGCCTCAGCTACTTAGTGAGGCACTCCGCAACTTAGTGAGACCCGGTTTCAAAATAAAGAGTAAAAAATAGGGCTGGGGGTGTAGCTCGAAGGTAGAACACCTCTGAGTTCAATCCCTAGTACCGCAAAAAAAAAAATAGGGCTGGGGGTATAGCTCAGAGGAAGAATGCCCCTGA
>PVLC010032994.1:0-17939 GCA_004027655.1 Graphiurus murinus | reverse complement strand
TTAATCTGAATGAGTCAGGCCAAAATACACTGTCTGTGGGGCTGTGTCCACCTGGCTCAGTGTGAGCTGCAGGAGGGGGACAGGTGGACCTCAGGCCATAGAATTCCTCTATGCACCTTTCGGTGTTTAATCAAAAGAGAAGCTGTGAGCCGGGTGTGGTGACACACACTTGTAATCACAGTACTTGGGAGGCTGAGATTCAAGGATCCGGGTTGTCGGCCAGCCTCAGCTACCTAGTGAGGCTCTCCACAACTTAGTGAGACCCTGTTTCAAAATAAAGAATAAAAAATAGGACTGGAGGTGTAGCTTGGAGGTAAATGCCCCTGAGTTCAATCCCCAGTACCACAAAAAAAAAAAAAAAAAAAAAAAAGAGAGAGAGAGAGAAGCTGTGAGCTGCTTTCTTGTGGGGTTTAGCATTTGCCCCCAGAAACCTGCTGGGCAACCTGATTTACTTGAGGTTGTACTTACGGATGTAAGAGGAACATGGTTTAAGAACAGCAACAGAAGCTAGCATCTACAGCGTTTGCTGTATGCCAGGCACCATCCCAAGACCTTGGTCTGTTCATCTCCTCTAGTCACCCCAGACCACTGTTGGGATGTGCTGTTCTCAGCCCTAATAAACAATTCCAGGAAAACACAGCACAGAGAAGTTAAGTAATTCCTCTTTGCCAAACAGCTAGAAAGTAGCCGAGCCCAGAGAGAGTCAAACCCAGACAGCCTGGTTCCAGAAACGCCTCCATAAACTCCATAAATCATTATCCTAGACATTCTTTTGTTAATAACAGTGTTACAAAGACTCCCAATTTGACCAGCCTTGACATACAAATAGGGATTTTTTTTTCTTTTTCTTTTTCTTTTTTTTTCCCAGTTACTGCATCATCTATATCTTTAATGACTTTTTAATTAGTACAGCGATCTGGACTGTTTGTTTAACTAGTTGCAAGCATGCAGCTGTTCCCACCCCAAGCACGAGCTGGCACTGGGTGGTGACGCCTTATGGAGCAGTTCTGAGATGTCGCCTGTGCTCCTTTGGTGTGGACACAGGGAAGAGAAGGTGAGAGAGACCTCCTTCAGTGGCTGGTGTCTCTGTTGTTTCTTCTGGCCTGGCGCCTCTGCTCACGTAGCACCTGTGAGCAGGTGACATGTGTGGATAACTGAGGCAAGGGACCAGCGTTCATTGTATCCCAGCCCCTCTTCTTGGCCCCATCCCCTTCTCCCCCTTCTCCCATGGCTGGCATCCCAAACCTGGTCCCAGCAGCCCCCTGGGCAGCCCTTGCAAAGGAGCCACGGGAACCGCTGGGTGCCCTTTGGCGCCCTCTGGGGTGAGAGCACCAGGATGGGGTGGAGTCACTGTCCTCCCATCTCACTTCACCTTTGGCTGCTGAGGGCTGCTGGCCTAGGACAGTCCAGCTGCACCCCCCTCTTCTCAGAGGTCCCTAGGGTACAGAGATCACCATGTGCGAGTAGAACCCCCAGCTGCAGGGACCACATGTCAAGCAATGCCTCTTTTTTACCCCGAGTGTGGGGGGTGCTTTTAGAGATGCCCCCAAAGTCTCTGCCAACTCCTCTCCTGCAGGGCACAGGTGGGTCTGTGGATGCTGTGCTCAGGGAGGCTGGGCTGCCCATCCCCCTCCCCAAAGGCCCCTGCATCCTGTTGAAGGAGCCTCTGGCAGCACCTTCTTCTGGAATGGGTCGACAAAACATGAAGGACGGGAGGGAACACCCTCTGACCCTGAGCACTGCACTCCCCACAGGCTGGCTACTGACCCCTCCCTCCTGCTCCCTGGCCCGCAGAGAGGGGGGCTGTGGTTGTGCAGATTCTACTGGAGTGGCCCCATGGGGGAAGCTCAGCAGCACCTCCCCTCAGGTAGGGGCCTTTCGCCCTTCTGGACGATGGGAAGAAGCCCACACAGTCTCCTGCGACTGTGGCTGTCTATGGAGTGCTTTCTCTGCGCCAGACACCTGCCCTGCAGTAGCCTGAGACAGAGTGCCAGCACCTTCTCCTTCTTCAGATATGATAGCCGGCCCTTGGAGAGGTTCAGTAACCCACCCAACGCCCGGTTCTCACTGAGCCATCCAGGACTCAGACTCTGACTCCATCATCCTAAAGCAGGCAATGTTATAAGGGGAGAGGTGGAGTGGAGGGAAACTATAGCCAAGGCACACCTTACATTATAGAATACATTCGGTTTCTGTTGGGTGAGATGGCACATGCCTGTAATCCCAGTACTTGGGGCTGAGACAGAAGAGTCATGGGTTCAAGGCCAGCCTCAGCAATTTAGCAAGAACCTGTTTCAGAAAGAGAGAGAGAGAGAGAGAGAGAGAGAGAGAGAGAGAGAGAGAGAGAGAGAAAAGGAAGGAAGGAAGGAAGGAAGGAAGGAAGGAAGGAAGGAAGGAAGGAAGGGAGAGAGGAGAGGAGAAGAGAGGAGAGGAGAGGGGAGGGAAGAAGGGGAAAAAAGAAAAGAAAAATAGGGTCGGGTTGTAGCTCAGAGGTAGAACGCCCCAGGGTTCCATCCTCAGTAACACCCACACTCACACACACACACACACACACACACACACACACACTCCATTTGTTTTCTACATCCTCCATTTCCAAAACTTCTCTATCTACCCCAGCAGCAGAGCCAAGCATAACACTGCCCCCCACTCCCAGCAAGTCCTTGTGTCTGTGTCACTGATCTCTTGGAGAAGTGCAGGTGGGCCAGGGTGCTTTCTTGGAAATTCGGCGGCTATGCAAATCCATAAATTAGCAGAAGCCACAGTTAAAACACAACCATCACTATGTCCTTGCAAACCATCTCAGCCTTCCACGACAGTATCACCCGGGATTACTATCAGCTCCTCATGACTAGATTCCCCCATGGTTGTCACAGTGGGAAAAAATCACACTCACACATTCATTCATTCGTGCATTCACTCATTCACGCGTGCAATAGCCACATAGTTACCATTTCCAATGTGCCAGACCCTGAGCTAAACGATAAGCATTTCAACACGGAAGCGAACCTTGGTGGGTCTCGCCCAGCTTCAAGAGAGCAGGACCACTATCTTCAAAATCACATGCCCACCTTGGAGTGAGTTTTCATTCATTCAAATAAAATTCCAGTGAGAGCCGCAAAAGGGCGGGCCCGCGTTGCCACTCGTCCTTAAATGATTACATTCCTTTGGAAATTGCATGAAGCAGAGGAGATGGCGACAGTTCAGGCCTCAGCATGCCCACAGAAAATGCTTCCTGGTCTCTCCAAGAATGTGAGTTAACAGGTAAATCAGGTTAGCACAACCCCGAAAAGCATAACGGCCTTCTTCCGCGGGCAATTACCTCACTCAGAAACTAGAAGGCATCTTGATTCGCTCACGCTGAGGCCAGACAGTACCTGCGATGGAAATGCTGCTCCCCGGTTAGTTAGCAACCACGACCTGGCAGCTGTTATTTGCCTAGAGCCTCCATCCACTCTGAGCTAAATAAAAACAGGTAAGTGTTCATTTGTGGAAATGCACCAAGAAACTGGGGAAGCACATTTCTGGTACCAGAGCAAGAGAAGGGAAAGCAAATCTTTATTAGAGGCTGTTGAGCAAGCGTGCCAGGAAAGCTCCCTCCCACGCCGCTCCACTGTGTGCCCTGGCCACTGAGGCCCTGGCCAGGCAACAAAGTCTAGCAGGAAGCTCCACTTCCCAGGATCCTGGACCCCCGCCTACCAAGCCAGTCCCTCGCCCTCTCGCGAGAAGACTATGGCGTTGGCGAGATTTCAAGGGCCTTTGGACCACCGCTCATGAGAACCACATTCAGGAATCCTGAAGCTACTCAAGACTTGCCTTCCACTTTATTCTCCTTTTTCAAGAGAGAGAAAAAAAAAGTATGAACTTGAAATAAAATACATATGAATCTAACTCTTGGCCCTGCTACCTGTTGTGTCTATGACGTTACATGTATTTCTTGGCCTCTTGGAAGATAGGTGCCTTGTATCAAAAATAGGAATACTTGAATCAACTTCCAGGATCCTGATGAATATTAAATGTGAATGTTTATGCAAATGAGGCCTCCAAAGTGTGATACACAGAGGATGCCCAATGAATATTAGGGTTCTTGCCCTCATACACAATCCTGCAGTGGGAAGAACCAAATCCTAACCTCTGACCTCCAGGCATTGCTGCTAAACTAGCGTGTGTGTGTGTGTGTGTGTGTGTGTGTGTGTGTGTGTGTGTGTGTGTGTGTGTGTGTGTGTGTTACTAGGGATTAAACCAAGAGGCATTCTATCTCTGAGGAGTTACACCTCCTGCCCTTTTATTTTGAAACGGTCACTAAATTGCCGAGAGTCCAGGTTGCTCAGGCCGGCCTAGAACCTGCAATCCTCCTGGCTCAGCCTCCCAAGTCTCCTTCACTTCTCCTGACCTCTGACACCTAATGACAGCACCATTCTCCACCTGCTGCAGAGGGGCAGGCACAGCACAAGGATATGCATCAACTGCTGCCATTGATCAAAGACCTACTATGTGCCAAGCACGACATGCACCCTCACAGACTTGATCTCTAATTATGACACCAACCTTGCCAACATGGAATGACTATCCCCACATACAATAAAGGGAGCCAGGCTCAGAAAGGGTTAGTGGCAAGGCTGGTGCAGGTGCACACAGGGGTCTAGCCTGGCCCTGGCTGTGATTCTTCAGTTAGAATTGCAAGGCCTACCTTGGACTTGGCAAACCGAAACTCTGTGAGCTGGTCATCCCTGGAGTCTACGCCTGCCATACTCAGCTGTGGCTCCTCTGAGGAGCCAGGGGTAGAGCTAAGAGGCACTGCTGGAGCTTTTGAGAAGGCGTCTAGCTGGGGCTATACTTATCCATGTCCACACAATAGAATGTTAAGAGCCTAAGGGAAGTTATGAAAGGCCTTCCCAAGCCGGGCGTGGTGGCGCACGCTTGTAATCCCAGCATTCGGGAAGCTGAGACCGGAGGATCCGGGTTCGCGGCCAGCCTCAGCTACCTAGTGAGGCACTCCACAACTTAGTGAGACTCGGTTTCAAAATAAAGAATAAAAAATAGGGCTGGGGATGTAGCTCGGAGGTAGAATGCCCCTGAGTTCAATCCCCAGTACCGCAAAAAAAAAAAAAAGAAAGGCCTTCCCATGAAAATCTTTGAAAAGAGTCCAAACATCCATGTACCTGAGTTTATATGAAGAAACTAATTTGGGTTTTTTTGTGGTGGTTGTTATTGTTGTTTGTTTTGTTTTTTGGTTACTAGAGGTTGAACCCAGTGTTCTACCTCCAAGCTACACCTCCAGCCCTATTTTTTTTATTGGAGATTAAACCCAGGGGCATTCTACCTCTGAGCTACATTTGCAGCCCTGTTTTATTTTTATTTTGAGTAGGATCTCACTAAGTTGCTGAGGCTGGCCTCAAACCTGCAATCATCCTGTCTTAGTTTCCCAAGTACTGGGATTACAAGTGTGCACCACCACACTTATTTTTTAATGTTAAAACAGGGTCTTGCTAAGTTGCTGAGGCTAGTCTCGAACCTACAATCCTGTCTCAGCCTCCCAAGTACTAGGATTATAGGTGTGTGACACCATGCCTGGATTTGGTTTTATTTTAAATTGCTCCAAAAGGATCTGATTCCATGAAGAATTTCCTTTGAGTTAGACCAAATGTTATGTTCATAAGAAATTAGAAGCATTTGAGGCAGAGAGAGTGATTTTCTGTCTCCCCTCTTAAAGATGATTCTAATTTGTGAAGGAAGACAGGCAGAAGCCGCCCATGGAAGACCAGAGCAGTGTCTAGGCTGGTTGAATTTGCATCCCAAGCAAGTACTGCTATGGCTGCCCTCGGGGTATTTAACCCCTCTCTAGCAGATGAGTATGAGAAAACTGATAAGACTGGAGCAGTCCAAACCCTTGGAATCAGCCAATGGTATGGGAAAAACACAATTCAGATTTTCAGTATATAAAAAGTCTAAGGTGCCAGGCGTGGTGGTGCAAACTTGTAATCCCAGTACTTGGGAGGCTGAGATAGGAGTATCAAAGGTTTGCCACCAGCCTCAGCTACTTAGTGAGGCCCTCCGCAACTTACTGAGTCCCTGTTTCAAAATAAAGAATAAAAAATAGGACTGGGGGTGTAGCTTGGAGGTAGAATGCCCCTGAGTTCAATCCTCAGTATCACACACAAAAAAAAGTTTTGTTTTTAGCATATTGTGGCTAAATTAATAATTTGCAAGTAAATTGTTCTGTCACTATATATATGTATATATATACACACACATATATGTATAGACAGACATATATACATATGTATGTATATATATTTCTCTCAAAATTAATAACTATATCGTATTTCCTTAAATATACAAGGGATTCTGTTAAATGGCTTTTCCCTAGGTGAGACAGGTTGAACTGGGACCTGCATCTCCCTAAAGAGACTTTAAGGCCTAATAGCATTTACCAGAGAGTAAGACACAGGGGGTACTCCGGAGAAATTAGATATTTCCCTAGAACTTGCTCGGAAAGCTCAGTCCCTTTAAAGTAATGGAAATGTCATAAATCACACAGGTTTGCCTGAGGGTGGCGTGAAGACTGGCTGAACCCCTGAAGCCATGGCCAGCTCTTTACTGGTTTGCCTAACACAGTGCACAGGTAGATTTAAAGGTAACCAAATGGTAGCAAGTGGTAGGTAGGGTAAATGAGGGATCTGCCTCCTGCCTTGACTGGCCGATGTCTTCAAAAGACTGAGTGACTGAATTCCAGCCCAATCCCATGTCCTCTGTTTGCTGTCCTCTCTCCCAAATCAGTGCTGTGGTTCCCACAGATAGTGACAGTGTCCGGGTGGGGAGGTGACAGGTACCAGTGCAGGCAGTGGATCCGAACACCCCACCCACCACATGTTTGTCTACAGGGCTGTGGTTCTGACTGCTTCCCAGAGCGCTGTACCATACCAAAGAGGAAGCTGGGTGGTTCCCATGGAGACGGAAGTACCTTCTTATCTCAGATGCTAGCCCCAAAATGTGTCCAAACCTAAGAAGAGTTACAGCCAGAGCATATGGTGGACCAAAATATGCCCCCCAAAAGAAACCCACATCTTAATCACTGGCACCTGTGAATGTTTCCTTATATAGGGGGAGAGCTTTGCTAATGTGATTAGAATCTTGAAATGAGGAAATTATCCTGGATTACCTGGATGAGCCCTAAATGCAGTCTCACACATCCTTATAAAAGGAAGGCAGAGAGAGATTATTTCACACCCATCCATGAAAAAGACACGCGAAGATGCTGCAGAGCAGTAACTGAAGATGCTAGCCTTGAGGATGGCCACAAGCCACAGAAGGCCAGCGGCCAGGTGAAACTTGGCGAGGAAAGAAGCACATGCTACCTCCGCACTCCCCGAGGGAGCTCGGCATTGCTGACGCTTTGAGTTTGACCCAGCGGTGCAGACTTTGGACTTCTGGCCTCCAAAGCCATGAGTGAATGCATTTCTATTCTTTAAAGCCACCACATTTGCAGTGTAGACCTTGGCATCCCCCACAGCGGGTCCAGCAGGCGTGTGCAACTGACCCAGGTCAAGGTGCTGTTCACGTTGGGGCCACCGTAGGTCTCCCTCTGGCGCAGACACGGGGTTCTCAAGACAGTCCCTGGTGCTCAGTGGGCTGCCACTTTTTCCCTTGCCCTGAACCTTCAGAGATGTTCTCAGGGCAACTGGAGCACTAACAACTTGAGCTGAGCTTTGGTTTGCAAGAAGACAACTATGATGGCATTTAAAATTGTGGAAGCACTCCAGATCGTCACATGTGGATGAAGAGCACGACCTAGAAGAGGAATCTAGACGATCCTTGCCATCTAATTAGCTTGCAATCCCTCTTTATAGATGAGGAAACTCTGGGGCCCAGGGAAGTTAGTTAACTGGTCATGAACCAACCTAAACTAGAAGAGCCAGCATGTATTCTCTCTGAGGAAGTCATTGTGAAAGCCCCCAAAATACCTTCTATCTATAGCTAGTGCTAATTGAAACAGGAAGGGGAGGGAGTTGTATATGAACCATTACTTGTGGTTAATTTGGCAACTGGCCATGTTCTGCCTTGTCTATACTGGTGTAGTTTTTAACTGTCACTTAAATGTCTTATTCTTATTTGGTCCTTTGTTTGTTGACTGGCTAACTGCTCTGAGATTATACATCCTTTAATTAGGAATCATGGCCTGTTTGTTTAGATTTCACCCTCCACAGTAACTAGCACAGGTCTCTGCTCACAGCTAGCACCCAGGAAATTTTTGTGTTATTTCTAGTCCTCTAAAAGATGCAGGCTATTCTGCAGGCCCTGGTATAAATCTATTTCCTTACAGGTGAGACCACAAAAGCCTATCACAGACCATCCTCTCCAGGGACAACGGCACTGCCAGTCACCCTGATGCAGGGTCTGGCTATGCCGGCAGCTGAGGCCACCCACACCACCTTGCCTAAACCACCCGCATTTGCAGACTCTGCCACCAGCAGTCCCAGACCACAGCCTGTGGGCCACAGGAGCCGAGAGACAGGTGAGCGGTCCCTGAGTGGATTGGGGACTCCGACTGAACATCAGTATGTGGTGCCGCGCCTCCACCTGTGGGGCCCAGTGAGCAGAGAGGATCTGAAACCTGTGCCAGGCTGTGTGGTTCTGTCCCCCCAGGTTCAAACTAGGATCCTGCCACAGTATTTTTGAAGGGAGGATATTACATGAAACTTTCCATTTGCAAATTCCCATTTCTTCAAAAAGCTCATAGATGCTCAGCTCCTATGTAAACATTGTTGAGTTCTTGGTTCGTGGAATTTTTTTTTACAGTACTGGGGTGGAACCCAGCCCAGAGCCATTCTACCTCTGAGCTACACCCCCAGTCCTATTTTTTATTCTTTATTTTGAAACAGGGTCTCACTAAGTTGCAGAGGGCCTCACAAGTTGCTGAGGCTGGCTGAGAACTCGCGATCCTCCTGTCTCAGCCTCCCAAGTACTGGGATTACAAGCATGCGCCACCACGCCCGGCTCTGGTTTGTGGAATTTTTAAGAGATAAATGGTGTATCCCTGGAAGCCTTAAAATGTTAGAAATAAGCAAAACCAAAAGAATCCCTTTAAGAAAAGTCAGATACTTGAAATTTTTCCTAAGTGCTTTTTTTCTGACCACTTTTATCCATTTCTTCAATGATGCTTTAGATTTTATCAATCCAGTCTATAGAATTAATCTCAGGACCACATCAAACAGGGCCTTAAGAGCTCATCTGAGAATCCAATCTCAGGTTTCTATGTAGGCTTTTCTATCTACACCATCCTGGGCTATAAGTACCTCTCTCATTTCAAAGATTTTCTGGCAAGGGGGAATGGGGAATTCTGCAACTGGAATGCTGCTCTTGTCCCAGATTTTTTTTTTTTCCCCACTTGGTGTTACTTTTTCCTTCTGGGAGGAAGTTCCCAGGACTTTTTTATTTTCAGCCTCACCACCAGCTTCCAATCATTATTACTGCCGTGGAGCTTGGCCTTCACGCCTTCCTTAGCACAGCCCCACTATCTATCCATCTTTTTACTTAACACAGGGGAATCGGCACTTTCAATGTACTGGATAATCTTCTAAGTAACTTAACAAATATGAGCCTATTGAATCCTCTTAACAAATATGAGCCTATTAAATCCTCCTTCTTATAGTTTTTATTTGAATAACTGTTTCTTATTTGAATAATTCATTGTGTTAATGAGACGACCAAGGAATAGGGTGGTGAGGAAACTGACCCCGCATCACACAGCTGGGAAGAAGCAGAGCAGGAGATCTAACTCCGGCAGCGTGGATTCCCTCTGACTCCCCTTGTTGGAGGGAGGCATCCCTGTCCTCAGCAAACACCTTGACACAGAGAGACAGGGTGCAAGACAGAGGGTGCTAGACCTCCCCAGCTTCTTCTGTAATAATAATACATGGCAGAATGTACACCATCCATACATTCCCTGGGCCAGGCACGCTGCATGCATTACTCTAACCTTCTCAACAACTCTATGAAATAGGGATTATTATTATTATTATTATTATTATTATTATTATTATTATTTCTATTATTATTTTTCCATATTATGGATGACTCATGGAAGGAACAAACTTCCCAACTAGAATATCATAAAAATATTTTTCAAGGTTTTGAAATACATCACACTCTCCCCCTTCCATACTATTCTTATTTAACTCTGGCTAATATTAACACAGGCACACAATACCTGAAAGCAAAAGAGAACTAGAAAGGATGCTAGGAGCCGGTATGGTGGCACACACTTGTAATCCCATTACTTAGGAGGCTGAGATAGGAGAATCTCAGGTTTGAAGCCAGTGTCAGCAACTTGGGGAGACCCTATTTCCAAATAAAAAATAAAATAGGGCTAGGGGTGTAACTTGGAATGCCCCTGGGTTCAATCCCAGCACCACAAAAAGTGGAGGGGGGGGAATGCTGGGTGGCCAGGGCTAACAAAAGTCCCAAAGCCACAAGTTTTCCTTTTTTAAATTTTAGACCCTTGTCTTTAGATTCTTTAATTATTTCAAATGTGCTTGAGTATCTGAGTTAAGTTGTTTGTTCCCTTTGTCTCCTAGAGGACGTCAACTCTTATATAACACATATAATTAAATATGTGGCATATTTATTTGGCTACACTGGGAGCTTGGAAATCCCTTTGCAAGTTTGGGCTGAGCTTGTGGAAAACCTCAAGAAATTTGAAGTAGTGGCTCCCAAGCTGGCAGAGCTTCATTATTCCTGGCTTGGGGACAGGGGCTTTGGATGACAGCCTTCCAGCCATCAGTGTTCCCTCTTTATCCCTGGCCAGCACCCGCCTCCGCACACTGCTGGGCGAGTCCTTGGAGCACGCGCTCCGTGCTGCACGCACCGTAACTGTCAAGACAGGAGGCGAGTGGAGGGGGAGGGAGGACTTCTTCAACATTGCATTGCCCACTCAAAGGATGTTCTGTAGGTATGAGAAGGCGCAATCATGGAGATTTCAATGACAGTTTTATTCAGATACTTTTCACATACTACACAATTCACCCATCTAAAGGGTATAATGCCAAAACTTTAGCATATTCATAGAGTCGTATGACCATCACCACAATCAACTTTAGAACATTTTCATTACCCCCAAAGGAAACCCCATAGCCATGAGCAGCCCCTCACCATTTCCCCTAAAACACTCCTCTCTCAGCCCCAGATAACTACCAATCTATTTCCATGATGTATGGTTATACATATTTGCCATGATATTTTAGTCCAACTATATTAAGTAATATTTAGTGTTTAAATAACTCCTTTTTTCCTTCAAATGAACTGAAAATATTCTGCCAATGATAAGAAAGCAACTTTCTTTCAACTGCTGATAGACAATTGAGTTGCCTTATTGTGTTTAATAAGAAATTTTCTCCTCTTATATATGTGACTGTAGTTAAAAAAAAAAAAAACTCTAAAAGTGGTTGTAGATGAGGTATTCAAACAAATCCTAACCACATATTCATTTAAGAAATGTTTATCGAGTGCTTGCTATGTGTCAGGTAGTGTTCTAGAATGCTGGGACCACATCAGTGAACAGGTCCCACTACAGCATCTGCAGCAGGTCACGTCAGTTCAGGACACCTGACAAGTGTGCAGCCAAAACAGGAGCTACCTGCCTTTGAGACCCATGAGTTATCTTTGCCCTAAAATGAGGTGAAAAGCTGCCTCTCAGGCAGAACATAAAAACTTGGAGGGAGGCCAACAGAGAGTTGAAATTTGGAAGCAGGAAGGGAAGGGGGCTCTCCTAGCCATGGAGAGAAGCTGAGGCAGATGGAAGGTCTCAAAAAAAAAAAAAAAAAAAAAAAAAAGAAAGAGGCTGGACACATCATGTCTGCTTCACTGACCCATGAATGTGCAAACCAAACAAGTCAGAAAGGAACAAGTCAAGAATGGGAGTAAGGGAACCAAGAGCCAGGGTGATAGAGACCTCCCATGGGGAAGCAATGAGTCTGTTCTTCATGGGAGAGGCCAAGAATGGCGATGATACCCCCAGGAGCCAAACAGCCACAGAACTGTATCCCAGGGCCGGGGGGAGCAGTCTAGAGCACCCAATCCACAGATATGCTTAAGAAAGAGTTCTGGTAAAGATGGGAAATCCCTCCAAGCCCAGCTGTCTAGGGACAGCTGACTATACCACAGGCTTAGAAGGCGGCGGCGCAGCTGCACCCAGCACTGTTTCCCTGGTCAGGTTCATTTCAAGAAGTGTCTCAACTGATCTAGCATTAAATGTGTCCCCAACTGGTCGACCAGAGAGAAGAAGAAGAGCACCAAGGCATGGCAATGGTGTGACCACTCATCTCCACTCTCCCCCTCTGACCAGGTGTCTAAGGGGACAGGAAGAGAGGCCAGCACCTGTCACTGCCCATTTCTTCCACGTGCCTTCCCTTCTCACTGACAGTCCTCGCACCTGTGGAATTTATTTCCCTTAAGGTGTCTAGAGAAGAGTTTCCTCAAAATCCAGTCTCAGAAAGAGTGAGAAAA
Organism: Graphiurus murinus; assembly: GCA_004027655.1. Classification (NCBI taxonomy): domain Eukaryota; kingdom Metazoa; phylum Chordata; class Mammalia; order Rodentia; family Gliridae; genus Graphiurus; species Graphiurus murinus. The sequence continues at coordinate 5,435 of PVLC010032994.1, read as the reverse complement.
AGATGAACATTCCAAAAGAAAAATGGGGAAAGGTCAAGGCCAGGAAAGCTAACAATAGAACTACAAATGACTAGTAAATAGATTTTTTTAAAAGATGTTCAACTTCTCCGGGAATCAAATAAGTGCAAATTAAACAACCAAATGTCAGTTTTTCCCTCAATTCTCATGACAACCTGGTAATACACCATTTGGGCAAGGGTATAGAGAAATAACCCAGGATTCACACTTCTGAGAATGTGTCTGAAGGTAATTATTAGCCAAGGTTGAAAAGAAGCATGGACCCAGATGTTGTTTATAATAGAAAAAATAAATGGAGATGATTTAATTATCCATCATTAGACGGACGGTTAAAGTTACCATCCAGCTGTGCAAATGTTGATGCAGATGTGCACTTACTGACACGAGGAGACTGGCCTGCAGCAGATTGTTCGGTCAAAGGAGCAGCTACAAAGCAGAGTGGGCCCGATCCCATTCTTGTAATTGTGGGTTGGACATGAGAATGTGTGGATAGAGGAAGTGATATAAATCTATAGACCAAGAGTGCATGCCAGTAACTGCGGGATAGAGGGTAAGAGATGATTTCTTACTGTGCATAGTATAAAATTTTTTTACAGTGAACCTGTGTTATCTTTATAACCAGAAAATAAGTCTACTTTGAGTTCATCTAATAACTGGAACAGAGACAAAAGGAGTCAAAAGTTACTCAGGCATGGAAGTACAGGTCTGTAATCCCAGTAGTTGGGAGGCTGAGACAGGAGGATTGCAGGTTTGAGGCCAACCTCAGCAACTTAGCAAGTCCCTCAACAACTTACCTAGACCCTATTTCAAAAATAAAAATTTTTGAAGGGCTGGGATGTAGCTCTGAGGTAGAATGCCCCTGGGTTCAATCCCCAGTACTTAAATTAAAAAAAAAAAAAAAAAAAAAGAGTCAAAAGTTGAACGTGGATAGATCCATATCTAAGAGACATTGATCTTTTTCCACTAGCTTTTATATCTCCCCTCCTATGAAACTTGGTTTTTTCCTTCATCTGGTTTTTACATAGCCCCTGGTCCCCAAAAGGGGCTTTGCATTTCTCCAAATTCTCCATTTCCCTCCTCCCTTTTAAAAGCTCTCTTCAGAGCAATTGCCCAATAAATAATGAACGCTGAAGTATGCTTGACTCTCTCACACAGTAATTAAGGATAACCATTGTGTACCTCTAAAAATGACTGAAAGCTAATGCTACTTGCGTCAATACTGTGTTAATGCAGTTTAGGCCAATTGCTGAATGTTAAGTGACATTTCTATTGAAGGATTACTTTACCCTCCCCACAAGTGGCATAGTTGAAGAGAATTATTTTTAAAAGAATGCAGTGAAATACGGCACTTTGGTAAAAGAAACTTACTTTGACAATTGTGAAATGCAAGGGTTATTAGTACCTGGAATTTCCAGTCAGTGTTTTGAGTTAAATCTATTTTTTCCCCTCTATTTCAATGCCTCCTCCTGGGCAGGTTCAGACCGCCCAAGGACAAAGCTTTTTCTTGGTTCCCACCTTGGTAATGTCTTGCTAGGTTGGATCATGGAAAGAATGAGAACAGTCAGATTAAAAATCATGCTCTGACCAGTCCAATGTGATTACAGATCTCTTGTCTACCACTCCCTACACAAGCAGCAGAAAGGATCCTGGTGCCAAGCCAGGTAAGAACCCAAACTGTCTTTCCAGTGACACATGAGCTTCTTTTCCAAATCCTCACCACTTGACTTACAGTTGGACAGAGCCTTAAACCAGCTGGGTCATCAGAAGATATTGCTCCAGGGCCTACGTTTGTAAGGGAACTTGTTGGAAAGTAAGGAAATCATTAAATAAACAAGGCTTTTACCCAATCTCCATTTCCTTGAGGCAATTTCATGAAGGTTGTGATAGAAATCCCTAAGGATTCATAACCAGGCTCTTAAAATCTGAAAAGGGATACTTCCTGGGGTTTATACTTGAAGAACTCAGTCAAAAAAAGAGTGAGGAAAGGTTAGACCCAGTTGTGCTTGGGCACCTCTGCAATATGGGGACAAAAACACATTCTCTGTCTCCCTGGACTTTCCCTTGGACTTATGACACCTTGGCTTCTGTGTGTCCCTTAGAGGATCAGCCCTGAGAATGCAGCCAGTTCTCTTCTCTGCAACACTGTTGAGGCCTGCAGACTCCAGAGGGAAGTCTAGCAGGGTTAGATGTTTCCCATATACTCTGTTAAGGGCCTGTCCCTGAGATGATGGACTGGATAGAGGCATACCGCTCCCTTTGAGACTGGGGCACTAGGACCAGAGGCCAGGCCTGAAATAGAGAGGCATTCAGGTCTCCCTCCTGTGGGGGATACTCATCTGCCCCCTGCATTTTAGATTTCTAGAAACTATAGGTCCTGTTTTTCTTTGATACAGGATCGAAGCAGGGGCTCCATGGTGCCCCGGTTGAGACTGGCAGCCTCCGTGAACCTCATAACAGCACCTTTGCCAATGTACACTCTATTGTCTTGGGCAAACAAGCTTAAGAATCAGAGCACTGGCCAGGGCAAGGGTTCCAAGACCACCTCAGGCCTCTACAGCCCCTTGGGACCACTCAGAAGGCCAACCACAGGGCACTCTCTCCTCTTGTGCCCTTGGCCAGGATTCTGCAGTCTAGACAATACTCAGAAGTAGAGCCAACCACAGAGAGCTCAGCTGATTCCAAAGAAAATCTGAACTAGAGTCACTTTCATCAGAGGACAAAGTAAGAGAAGAAAGCAGTTGCTGGTTGCATGTAAATCATCTGACCCTGTGTAAATCCCCCCAGGTATTCAGAAGCAGGATTCTTCCGGAGCTGCCTTCCAGGAACCCATGGGAGCAGATGTCAGCCTGGGTAAGTGACCCGCTGCTTCTCATTTCTGCACCAGGGAAACTTGCTCTGTGACTTTTGCACATGTGGACCTCCCCACACACCCACTCTTGGCTTCTGCAACTCAGTGTTTGGGGGCACACCAAAATGTCCATTTGGTCCAAGAACAAAATAAAGACATCTCTCTTGACTCGGATGCTCAAGGGCCTTCATCACCTTATGTTCCCTTGAGAGGTTCCCCACCTAAGCAGCCTCTGCACACCCTGGCACATCCCCAGGCTGGCCTCTGGGATAAAGCCCAAATACGCAGACATGGTGCGGGTAGGGGGTGGTGGAGAATGATGAAGCCCATTCCTGATCCCCATCTTTTACTGTGCGGCGACCACCTCAGTGTTATTTGAAGATTATATTCTGCTGAAAGCATTCAGCTCCACTTCCGTTTTTCTGACCTGACTGTCCTCCCCAGTTCTTTCACTCTGTGGTCTCTGCTTCTGCTCCTGTCTCCTTCATGCTTCTACTCGGCCCTGCTGACCTGCACAGGTGTTCCTAGCTCCCTTCTTACCCTCAAATCCTCCCCATTCCGGAGGCTCCTCTGTCCCCACCATCATCTCTGAGCATCAAGGATCCTCCCATGACTTCTCGGAGTATCTTGCCTTGGGGAACTCTCCTAGCCCAAGATGCTCAGACCTAGTCTAGTCGTGAAACCCCATTATGGCTCCCGGGGGTGAGGGTGGAAGCCATTTGCACACCCTGAGCAAAAGCAGGTGGGACCCCTGGAGCTCACAGATGGCCCCCAGCCAGCCCTCACCTTGAATATAACCATGTATGTCAGGTAAGGCACGCAGTTCCTTAGCTATCCAATTATCGGATCATGGAATTGGAAAGAATTGTACAAAATGCATCTGTTCTAATTTCCTGCCAAAATAATGAATCCTTTATGGTGTGCCAGACAGAAGCTTTCCCCCAGTATCAAATAACTTCAAGCGGCAGGGATTTCCCAGCCCCTTCTTTTGGCAGATGGCATTATTAAACATAACTGCTTAGAACTTTAGCCCATCATTCCCAGTTTGTCTAGACCAGTGGTTCTCAAAGTGTAGTCCAAGGACCCTGCTCTCAGGAATTCTTTGGGGTCCTCCTTTTTAGTATATCTGCATGAGGATGTATTTTCTTCATATATTTCAACAAAAGCAACTATCACAACAAATTGACCATAGGAGCTGATATCCAATGCCAGCTATTTTTTTTATCATGACAAACATTGAAGAAACTTGCCACTCATGTCACTGAACTCTTTGCTTTTGAAAACAGTTTTCATTAAAAAATGAAGTTTATGTTAAAAATAATAAGTCTGTTATTTTAATGATTAATAGTTAAATAATTTTAGTTAATACTCTATTTCAAAAAGAGAATGCATAGTTTTAATTTCTAAATCATGAAAATCAATAGCTATAACCGACAAAAACAAAAGTCTTTGGGGTCTTCCATAATTTTTTCAGAGCATAGGGAGACCGAGATTCTGAGAGCCTCTCAGATTTGAGAACCTTTCAAATATATGAAACTAGACTAATGTCCTCCTTTATGTCTCATCATTTCCAGAATAAATTTCTCCATTCCCTCCAACAGGCTGTTACATGACTTGGCAGAACATGCTCTAGCTACACTACAGTGCTAATGGTTCATGGCACCGGGCATCCAAGGCAGAACACAATGCCTGTGTGCCAGGGAATCACTGCCCCCACCAAAACAGCTCGGGTCCCATGTAGCGGAAGCTCTGTCTCATCATAGGCACATTTCCTAATGAGCTTCCAATTACTTAAGTCCCCAGGATTCTTTTTTCTTGTTCTTCTCTAGAAGCAGGTCACCCCAGTCTTATCCATGCACCATTGAGTTTGTGAACCAAGCTGGAATCCCACACATGGTACCATGTGCTCTGTTTGAGTCAAATAAGTTTGCTGGCCTGGAAACCTAAGCATGGAGTTGGTGTTGTTTCCATGAGAAAAGGTTGCCAGGGCCCCAATAAATATCCACCACATTGATTCTTGGAAGGAAACCCATTTCTGAACCTATGAGTACTGTTGTACCCCTGGCATGCTGGCTCATGCTCAGGGACTCAGACTGTCCCCAGCATTCTCTGCGGGTCCTTGTGCAATGGGCTGCTAGCAGGGTGACATGTTGGGTGCTGCTGCAGGGCTTCTCATGTGTGTAGAGTGGGAGGAAATTCTTTGAGGGAAATGTACAGCCCTCGGGACATGAAGCCAGGACAAGGAAGGCAGCCCAGAGAGCCCCCACCTCCAGAGATGCCACCTTTCAGACTTCCACTTCCTCAAAACTGCACCCAAGGGGAGTCACTGGGAAGAACCTAGAGGCTGAAGGGACACCTGGGCTTCTGTCCCATAAAACTTTAGAGTCCTACAGGCCATGTGTTGTAACTCCCACTTGGATCCCATGTTAGTGACTTCCAGATGTGCAGGGGAACAGAAGAAATTGAAACCGGTACAAAGTTCAGTGTTGGGGTCTGAGGAACAGGGTTGGTTTCAGGCCCTTTGAAAGACTTGGCAACAGTTGCGGGAGTCACGGGTGGCTAAGCCTTT
>PVLC010032993.1:0-17813 GCA_004027655.1 Graphiurus murinus | reverse complement strand
GGTACTGGGGATTGAACTCAGGGGCATTCTACCTCCGAGCTACACCCCCAGCCCTATTTTTTATTCTTTATTTTGAAACCGAGTCTCACTAAGTTGCGGAGTGCCTCACTAGGTAGCTGAGGCTGGTCTCGAACCCGGATCCTCCGGTCTCAGCCTCCCGAATGCTGGGATTACAAGCGTGCGCCACCACGCCCAGCTCCGTAGATGATTTTTATGAGTTCAATGCCACCACTTCCTCATTTGGCTCTTAATCCCAACTCTTTCAGCCTTCTCACATCCTTTCATTAGTTCTCCACGTTCTAGCCTTACCTCTCTCTCTTTCAGCTGGGACAATTCCTGTGTGGATATTAATCTTCTGAACTTCCAACCAGAAGCTTCGAGAATCCCTCTTGTGACTTGACCCTTCCCTCCACCACCATCGCTTTTTCTGTCTTGGCTTATTGTACACTACTCCCTGATTTCCTCCTGTCTGCCTGGAAGTTCCTCTTTAGGTTTCTTTCCTGTAATCTTGTCCATCCAACCCCTATTCAGAGATCAAGTCTATGGTGTTCTTTAGCTTTAAGAGCTCTCATCAATTTTTTTGACACAGATTTATTTAGGAAAACAGATATACATTCAAGGAGAATGCAGGCCATCTTCAGAGGATGACACAGCAACATTCATTCTCTCTCTCTCTCTCTCTCTCTCTCTCTTTCCTGGGAATTGAATCCAAGGACATTCTACCTCTAAGCTGCACCCCCAGCCCTATTTATTTTTTATTGGAACCAGGACCTCATTGAGTTGATGAGAGGCTAAATTTCTGAAGCTGACTTTGAACCTGCAATCCTCCTGTCTCAGCCTCCCAAGTCCTGGCATGCTGCACCACACCCAGCATTAGCATCCACTCTCTTAAATATCAACTATACACAAGAAATATTTACCTGTAACTTGGTGCTCTTGCCTGAGGACAGGAAGGAGAAGAGGTATGCATGAACATACATCTACGACTCTGGCCTTCTGCCGACTTCTTGATATTATGCCTTTCCCTGTCATCCAACAGCCCTTGTGGATGGGTCAGAATGCTTCCACCAGTCATTTTCCTAGAGGGAACAGTCTTCAGTCTTGATTAGCTAACTGTCATGGCTGAGGCTGCAGAGGGTAGACTCAGGTCTCACCTGCTCCTTCCCATTATGGCAGGGCATGGTAAGACTCTTCCCCAGCTAATCAGAACCCAGCATCCTAAGCCCTCCCTAAAGAGTTGTCAAGCCACCCACTTCCAATTTATTTGATTTGGCACAGGCTTACACACCTACAATTAGATAAACATAATTTGCTATCTTTGGTCTAGACAATTTCCCAAACTTAATGAGGCTTTCACTAGAGAATCTTCCTATTTCTCTAAAGTGGGGAGTCCACTGAAATGATAAAATCCTATTCAATGTGAGACATGCCACAGTACATCTCTAATAACTACATCAACTAGCCATTCTTGTTACTTAGGTTTATAATGTCATTTTCCTCCATATCCTTTCCTACCTGAGGGATTAAATTCATAGTTTATTTATAAAAATCTGCATGCCTTTCCATCACACACAGAACTTATCAATCATACATTATCTTAGTTGAGATGAATGAGGCTTGCTGGTCTTCCCGACAGCCCTAAAAGGAATGGATCCACATAACTAAACAAACTATACAAAGGTGTGGAATTTTGCTTGCTTATTTTGGATTCCTGGAAGAAACTATGATTCTTTACATTAATGCAGAAATAAAGAGTTTGAAGCAGAAAGTCCAATCTGCTACTTTTCTTTTGGGTTAACAAAAGTGTTTCTAGAAATAGATTCTAGAGTATAACTTCATTTCTCACCCTGAGATCTTTCTAACTACTCAAGAAGATATTCTTGACAGAGATAGTATTTCATAAGCTCATCAACTTTGGAACAAAGAAGTCCAGGGACTGATCATGGAACTCTGTTTCTTACAATAAATACTTGTTTCTCTCCATCTTGATTCAATTCCTCTTTTCCCATAAGATGGATGTGCTTTAAAGATCACATTTTTTCTCAATTACATACACCTGGATTGTCTGGATACTTGATTTAATAATTATTGACCTACTTATACTCTAAGCTCATTATGTCTGAGCGTAAATTGTTTGTAAATCCATACACCAGGATAATAGGGGTATTAGGCTTCCCAGGAGTAAATAGGAGTTTTTATTTTACATTCTCTCCTTCTGAAAGCATACCATGGAGACATATGTCCCAAAATACATTTGTACTCTTTTTTTTTTTTCTGAATCCAGCTTTTTCATATCTATTAGTTTCGAGTTTCTATTGGTAATATGAGGTTTTCTAAAATAAAATAAAACAAAGTATGCATGAATATTCTATTTTATATGATATCCTGTTTAGCAAATCAGAATTTATTTTTATTTTTTAACTATTTTTTCCTCAGCCTGAAGAGAGAAGGATAGAGCTCATGTTTTCCTTAGCAAAAGCACAGTTGCAATAGGTTTAGTTGTCAATAATCTTTGGTACAAAAAGCACATGGAAGTGGAGACATTAAATGTATGTAGGAAGAAAAAATAATAATAAATTATGGCAACTTGTGGAAGTAAAGGTATTAAGGATGTGTAGGAATAAAAAAAAGTTAATAAGATTTTGGCAACTTGGGCTGGAGATGTAGCTCAGTGGTAGAGTGGCTGCTTTGCTTGGTCAAGACGCTGGGTTTGATTCCAAGCACCAAGAAGAGCTGCTGGGAGTGGTGACACACACCTGTAATCCCAGTACGCGGCAGACTGAGATAGGAGGTTCACAGATTTGAGATGAGTCTCAACAACTTAGCAAGATTCTCAGCAGCAACCTAGCAAGATCCTGTTTCAAAACAAAAAATAAATACAAAGGGATGGGGGTGTAGCTTAGATGTAGAATGCCCCGGGTTCAATCAAAACAAATGACAATTTTCTTTGTTTCTTTTTTGGTCTACTTTAATTTCTCTCTTTAATTGACCCATGACAATTGTACGTATTTATGGGGTTCAAAGTGATAATCAACGTAGTTTTACAATGTGTAATCATCAACTCAGAGCAATTAGCATTTTAATTTCCTTACCTATTTATTCTTTCTTTATTTTTGGAGCCTTTGAGTTCTCTTCCAGCTCTTCATGAAATATATTATAGGTTGCAAACTATAGTCACTCTAAATTACTGTGAAACACTAGAACTTATCCCTTCTGTTTAACTGTATTTTGGTACCCATTACCAGCTTCTTTCCAGCATCATTCTCGTCTATCCTTCCTAACCTGTAGTAACATTATCATCTATTCTCTTCTTTCAGATCTACATTTTTAACTTTTGTATGAGAGTGAGAACTTGTAGCATGTGTTTTTCTGTGCCTAAATTGCTTTACTTACTACAACACCCTCCACTTCTCTCCATTTTGCCACAAATGGAAGAATTTCTTCCTTTTTATGGCTAAATAGTATTCCATTGTGTATGTATGCCACATTTTATTTATCCATTCTTCTGCTGATGGACACCTTGGTTGATTCTATATCTTGGCTATTGTGAATATTGCTGTAATAATCATTGGGGTGCAGATGTCTCTTTAATGGCTGATTTCATTTTCTTTATATATATATACCCAGAAATGGGATAGCTAGATCACATAGTAGTAATATTTAAGGCATTTTTTAAAGAAACTACAACCTGTTCTCTATAATGGCTGTATTAATTTACATTCCTACCAAGAGAATATGAGGTATTTTTTCTACATCCTCAGCAGTACTCTTTTTTTTTTTTTTTTTTTGCTTTTTTGATAATAACTATTTTGAGTACAGTAAGATCATGTCTTATTGTAGGTTTAAAAAAATTTTTTTTCTGTAATACTGTGAATTGAATCCAGGGGTGCTCTACCATTTCATCCCTTTTAATTTTTTTTTTTTCAATTTTGAAACAGGGTTTCACTAAGTTGCCAGAACTAGTCTCCAACCCAAAAGTTTCCTTTCTCAGCCTCCCAAGTACTGGGATTACAGGTGTGCATCACTGTGCCCAGCTCTCATTGTTGTTTTGAATTACCTTTTCTTGATGGCTAGTAATGTTGGACATTTGATCATCTACTTGCTGGTCATTTGTATGTAGGTTTTCTCTTCACTCTGTTGATTACTGTTTTTGTGCATAATTTTTTCATTTGGTAATTCCATTTGTATGTTTATTTTTGCTTTTGCTGCCTGTGGTTTTGGAGGTCTTATGAAAAAAAATTGTTGATTATAGTCTTGATGTGTTTCCTCTATATTTTCTTTTAGTAGTTTCACAACTTCAGGTATTAGATCCATTTAATGTACATTTTTGTGTATGGCAAAGAGATAGAGGCCCAATTTCATTCTTCTGCATATGAATATCCAGATTTCCCAGCATTGTATATTGAAGAGGCTGTCCTTTCTTCGTTGTATGATGTTTTTGTTTCCTTTGTTGAAAATCAGTCAGCTCTCGATGCATGGATTGATTTCTGGATTCTGGATTCTGTTCTGTTTCTCTGTGTGCTGGATTTTAAACCAGTACCATGCTGTCTTGCTTACTACAGCCATGCAGTATGTCCTGAGATCAGGTATTACAGTGTCTCCAGCTATGTTCTTTTGCTTACAATTGCTTTGGCTATTTGGAATATTTTGTGGTTTCATATTAATTTTATGATTGTTTTTCTATTTCTGTGATGAATGCCATTGATATTTTATGAGAAATTATATTCAGTAATACTAATTTGTGTGTTTACATGAATATGATCAGTTTTCTTTCTTGATTCAATGAACCATACTCTTGAGATTTCACACAGGGAGAAATAATCTCAGATTTACTTCAGGTAAGGCTTTGGTATTTAACAACAGCTGCAATTTGTCAAATTATTTCTCTCATTATGAATACAAATTAACAACTTTTCTTTTTAACATACAATGACAAAAACATTTCAATTTTTCTATTTAAATTACACTACAGTAGATATTTACTTATGAAAACATACTTAGTGTGAATTATTTTCTTGACAGTGGAATTTCAAGTTAAGGGTATAGAAAATAATCCTGAAGGAAAGAAAACATCAAGATAATAGTAGGGAAGGAAAGCAAGCAAGGGAACTCAAGAAAACAAGGTGCTATTTTTTAAACATTACATGAAAACAAGAGAAGAAATTGAAAAAACTGAGTAAAGCTATCTAACCAATCCTCCTCTTAATAGTTAGGAAATGGAATTCACATACAAATCAGTAGAAAAGTACTGTGATAAATCCCATTTTATAAGAAAAATAAGGAACATTATAACATTTATATAGACAATGAAAGCATGTTGGAAAGATATGGTCAGGAAAAGGAATATAGCTATATGTGTGTGTGTCCTTATATGTTTGTGTCTGTACACACACACACACACACACACACACACACACACACACAAATGTAATTTACAACCCTGTCCATAAAAAGGCCAAGAAACAATGACCAATCAACATTGATAAACATTTATAGCATCCAGAATTATGATGGAAAAATAATTTCCAATTTAAAATAAAAGGTTCTTGAAGAATTGATTGAGGATATAAAAAATGCACAAAATGGGGCTGGAATATTTTGACAGGACAGAGAGCAAGGAAGCTGGAAAAGACTACTAGGGTCATGTCAAATGGACTCAAGAGGCAATTCAAAGAGGTTTATACTAGCCAAATATTGGGAGAACTTGAGCTTTAATAAAGATAAAAATTATAATATCTTAAAATCTATCAAATGTGTCTAAACCCATGACTTTATAATGACCATCTATCATCTCTCTTTATCATCTATCTATATCAAATGAAAGAATAGCAATCATTTATCCTGTCTATTCTATTTAACGTCTATCCCTGGATGATCAAATTGTAGATGAGGGAAATTAGCTCCTTTTCAAATTATTCCAGTTAACAAATGAAAAAAAGTGATAGAATTAAAATATCACCATATTTCAAGCCCCAGTGAATTAAGGACCTAAGTATTGAGTATCTGAGATTGTTAACATAAAAAAAAGGAAAACTAGAGGTGATGTGTTTCTTGATGATCAAATGTACCACCACTGCAACTGTGCCAAAGATATTATGCCCAAGTCTTATCAAGACTCTCATCCAGCTGTCGTTTTGCAAGAAATATAGACAAACATTCTGTACTAAAGCATGAGTGAACATTCAGCAAAATCCAGACTCTGGGAAACCACAGGTCAAAGACAAGGTCATTGAAACAAGTTAATTATAAGAACAGAAAAAAGTTTGAAAAGTTTAAAGATATTAATTTTAAGAAATGGGAATATTTGACTATAGGAATACAAGCTAGGTTAAGAAAACAGAAATAATATTAAAAATAGTGCGTACCCTAAAAGTCAGGAAGGTTTGTTTTTTTGTTGTTGTTTATTTTTTGAGAGAGCGAGCTATGGTCATATTGGATGGTTGAGGAGCTGCTGGAGTGACTGGATAGTACTTTTTCTTAATCTGTGAAGTGGGTACCGGGATTTTGAAAGAGGCAAGATCAGAACACAATTAGTCAATTTGCAAGTAAGAATGAAAAAGAGTCTATTAATTCAGAGACTTGAAAACTGATTCTAAATTCCAAATATTGAAAGATAAGATTGAGGATGTACTTTCACAAACATATCAAAGTCAATCACTAAACTGAACTTGAGAAGGAGGGAGGGCGAGGGAGTGGGGCAGGAATTGGGGAAGGGTTAAATGAGAAACCTGTGTATGTATGCCTTTATCAGCTTGTACCTAACAAAGATGTATGATTACAATGCACCAATTAAATAAAAATAAATAAATAAAACAATAGTGTGATTATAAAAATCAATTAAAAAAATATTGAAGTCGGGCGTGGTGGCACACGCTTGTAATCCCAGCATTTGGAAGGCTGAGACTGGAGGATCCGGGTTCATGGTCAGCCTCAGCTACCTAGTGAGGCCCTCTGCAACTTAGTGAGTCCCTGTTTCAAAATAAAAATAAAGAATAAAAAAAATAGGGCTGTGGGTATAGCTCTGAGGTAGAATGCCCCTGAGTTCAATTCCCAGTACCGCACAAAAAAAAAAAAAAAAAAAGATTGAGGAATTCTTTGAATACAGTCTAATATTATGTCATAGGGGACTAGAAAAAGAAGAACAGACTAAGAAGTTAGGTTTTTGAAAAAATATACAAAATAGGCAAACTCTTCTCTAGACTAAGAAAAAAATCTCAAATAAATGAAATCAGAAATGAATGTCAAAGGCTAATTAAAGCTTGGCCTTAAAGTAAGGATAGAATAAAGAATAAGAATAAAGAATGTTCTCACAGTGATCATTAAATTTTCAGAAATATGAAGGGTTTTTTCCCCTAGTAAATCTTTTTAGTTGGAAAAAAATGACTTAGGAAAAACAGACTATGTGTGACTCTCCCAAGGTCTGAGAAACACAAGGTACCTGCATTTCCACTGGGTGTGGGGCATGAAACAGGAAAACTGATTGGTTTAAAATATATAATAAGCTGCAAACACGGTGGAGAGGATTTTATTGTATGAAGAACCCCAGCTTAGAACAAAAGAGACCGTGATTGATACATATAAAAGCCACGTGAGCCTTCATATTTCCGCCAGGAGGAGAGCTCAGAGTGGCTGAGAAAGCTGCTCAGCCCTCAGCGAGAGCAGATTCTTCCAGCTCTCTCAAGTTGTAGTCAAGGATAATAGTGGAGAAGAGGAGGGCCTCTCAGAGCCGAGTTAAGGGGCTTGAAGAACAATGAGCTAGGAAGCTATTCTCAGAGAAGAGAGCACATCGCTCCCCCAGACGTGATACCACCAGTACGTACACACTCAGCAGGACTTTGGAGTTGCTATTATCTTGTGGCTTCTGGGTGCCTCACATTTTTGCTCTTTTGGTATAAAATGGTGTTCTGGAGTTTTCTTTCCCACCGTCTTTTGGAACTGTGATGCTCGGCAGGCACCTTGTCTTTAGTTGCTAAGTCTTCAAACCCAGAGCCACAGCTATACCTGATATAGAAACTATTGGGCATCCCTCAAAATTCTGGATTTTGAATGGTGAGTGGATGGCCAATTTGGATATATTCCTTGCTTAGAGAGACGTTGAGTGTGTTCTGTGCTCAGAAGGGTGTTATGGTTTGGTTATAGAGTGTCCTCTAGAAAAATTCATGTGTTGGTTCTGCAGAAGTGTTCAGAGGTACAATAACTCAAGCTGGCTCTAACCTCATTAGTGAGTAAATACATTGAAAGTCCAATCATTTGAATGAATTTCCTGGGTGGTAACTGTAGGCAGGTAGGTCTGGATGGAGGAAGAAGGTCACTGGAGGCATGGCCTCGGGGACTGTATTTGTCCCTAGTCTTCTGCTCACCCACTCACTCCCTCTTTCTGGGCCTCCCTCTGCAGCTTCCCTCTGCCACACCCTGCCATCACGGTGTTTCTGCCTTAGAGGTGGTCAACCATGGACTGAACCACTGAAACTATGATCCAAATAAACCTTTCCCCCTTGAAGTTATTCTTATAAAATATTTTGGTCACAGTGGCAAAAATGCTAACTAATACAAAGGAAAAGTGAAATAAATATTGGGGGTTCAGTAGGGCAGACTCTGGGATGTTATGTGACTGATGGTCAGTTTCTAGTTTTTTTATGCTGGAGGAAGATTGCACTTCTTAACTCTAACTCGGGTATGGTCATGGGATTTTTAATTAGGAAACAAAATGTGAATGAAAGTGTGTATGTTATTTCTAGGAAGGAGATTTCTGGGCCCCCACCATAGTTACTAGAAATACTCCAATATTCTGTCATATTAGAGCCTCAACTGATTTGTTAAAATATTTTGAAAGACAAGATAACCTTGTCTTTTTCTGGAGAGGATTATTTATCCTTTTTTGGGGGGGGGCACTAGAAATAAGGATTCCTTTAATATGGTCCAATTTTTGAGATCATCTGTCCACCCAGTTGACTGATGCGTGGTTCAATCATGCTGTCCTTGGGTTACACTTTTCCCTGGAGTGATCTTTCATGAACCCATCCTTGGTGGGGTGGAGACTTTCTGATTACTACCCCATAGCTCTGAGACATTGTCACAAGTATAATTCAGCTGCCATTTTCTTTCAGCTGCTACTTCCTGATGACATTTGTGCCCAGGAAAGAAGAGATGCTATGTTCACGGAGCTAAAGTCTCTGGAATATTTCCAAAATTCTTGGCCTAGTAATTCCTTATATATTATATATTGATTTATTAAAAGGAAGGTAACCTCAGTAGGTGTGTTGGAAGGAATTGTCTAGTCTCCCATTACCATTATCTGAAGTAAACTTTTATTTTTTCATATTTGTAGGTTCTCTGGGAGGCCCTTCCTCCATTCAACAGAGGAAATAAAAACATTTGGTTTCCTTGATGATTTCATATGCTTCATTATTTACCATGATAAAGTGTTTTTGGTTTGTCAGGTTTTCCTTTTTGCCCTGTCTGAAAACTGAAATGTCAAGGGTAGTTCCATTGATCTGATTGAGCCTTGGTGGATTTTTTTTAATTCAATATTCTTTCAGGTATCTTGTCATAAGTTGACTTTAAAAACAAAGGGAAAGAGGTAAATAATTTATACAAACACAAGACGTAAATAAAAAATGGAAGTGATTGATCTTATTTTTTGGCGAATAAGATTCTAAATCACACAAACAAGATGAAAATGCAAAATATAACTCTGAAGAGGTCATTGATATTCCAGTCATTGCTCAATATAATGTTTATCTGAGTAACTTTCTAACTGCATCAATTTCCTCTCAATTTTTGGAAGAAAATAGAAAGTTTCTGATGATACTTTATGAGTGCATTACCTAAAGAAATGACTCACTACCTGTTATCATATAATTATAGTATACATTTAGTGTAGATTGTTCAATGCTTCTAAAAGCCATTGTCTCATTTATACCTGAAATCAGTAGCTCAAGGTCAGCTCTGCTAATATGTTTCTTCTTTGTTCTAATGATTTTCCAAGCTTCTAATTGCCTATATTAAATTTTTAAATCATGTAGAACAGTTTCTCTTTCTTGAATCAAACACTGACTGATAAAATATTTTTTCTGTGAGCTTATATTTATGTTTATTTCAAAGCCATGATAGAAATCCATTCTTTTGCCTGCCAAGACCAGTACTTTGTTTGTGTGTGTGTGTGTGTGTGTGTGTGTGTGTGTGTGTGTGTGTGTGTTACTAGGGATTGAATCCAGGGGAATTCTACCTCTAAGCTACACCCCTAGCCCTATTTTTAATTTTTAATTTGAGACAGGGTCTCCCTAAATTGTGAAGGCCTTACTAAGTTGCTGAGGCTATCCTCCAACCCGTGATTTCCCTGTCTCGGCCTCTCCAAGTACTGGGATTACAGGCATGTGCTACCACACCTGGACCCAGTATTCTGTTTTTTAGGACTCATCCCACCTACCATTTTATCAATGTGGTTTGAATGGATGTTGCATATTACTACACTCATAATCATTTTTAATTGGTCCAGGGATGACCAAAAGACCTAAGGCGGAATCAACCAAAGCATATCCCTAGAATTTCTAAACTTAAATCTGGAGAACAAGTCTAGGGCCTTCTTTGTTGATAAAACTGAGATACAAGACCGAGGGCTTTCCATCCACTGTGTTTTCCTTTACTTAGTTCCTTACTTCCTAGACTCAGAGTTGTGTTCCTATTACTTGCAACCAATAAAAGGTCTTGAATTAAAACAAAACAAAACAAAACAAAACACGCCACCACCACCAAAAAAAAAACCCTTCAGCCCATGTGAAACTGTTCATTGGCAATGGCTAGTATGCGTTTGGCCAATGCATGAATGCAAGTACTTTAGGAGTTTATAGACATAAAAATTATTAAAGTGAGCATTACAGACATTAGAACAGATATTTCTCCTATCGGTTGGAAATAACAAATTCAAAATCCTTGATGTTTATTCTACTTTGTCTTTGCTGACAAATGTTTGTGATTAAAGATTAGTGATATTTAGATGGTAAGTCACTATTGCTGTGAAGTACATTACAATGTGAGACTATAATGTACCAATAAAAGTATTTTTAAAATAAGTTTAGATGATTAATATATGAGCCCAGTAAATTACACCCAACATTATCTTTCCTTTCCTAATCACATGATGGTGATGGATGAACTATTAAATCACAACCCATGATTACCTAGTTAGGGTAACAAAAATCAAGATTGATATTTTCATGGACCTGAAGTGGAACAGAAATTCCCAGTAGAGAGGGAGGCTGGAGCCACAGTGAGGCTCAGATTGAATAGAGGCAGCTGAGAGTTTGGTACTTGGAAAGTAATAGGGTCTGGGGGCTAGGAACTGGTATGTGACTTCTTGTTTGGTCAAAGAACTCTGAAACATAGTTGTGCTTGTGAGGATCTAGGACTTAAGCAGTCAAGGAGCCTAGGGAGGAAGAAAGGTAAAGACAAGTTCTCATGGTCAGCATGACCTTGACAGTTTAATGTGTATGATCCCATCACTTAATGTTATCAACACCAAAAGTACCATAACTTCTATTCTAGACTGTGGTTTTGGATGGTGCTTGAGGAGACATATATTAGCATGAGAAAGAGTAAGGAAGAGAGAGAAGGAACAAAAAATAAACAACAAATTCTTGTTCACTTTCTTAAAGTCAAAATTCCAACATACACTTAAATCAGATCTTAAGAGAAACTACTAACAAAACCAACAGTTACAATAGTAATTCACTCTGTATTCAATTTTCTTTATAGAACAATGTTACAAAGTCCTTGGAGAAACAAAACATAACTTACACTAAACATGAAATCATCAAGCAAGAAATTATAAGACAAAGAACTAAAAAAGGCATCTAATATATCTGTATTAGAGTTTTCAAAACAGGATGATGGAGATAATGGCAAAGAGTTAATATCTGAAAAAAAAATAACTGAGAATTTTAGAATTGAAGAAGACTTTATACTAAATATGTAGGTTCAATAATGATAAATTCGCCCATAAGCACACCTTAATGAAAATGCAGGTTATCAAAAGAGAAAGAGAAAAATCTTAGGAATTACCACAGAGTAAAAACAAATTACCTGCAAAGAAAAGACAGATTGTGAGCAGAATTCTTATCAGTAACAACACAGGGTAGAAAAGCAATGGAATAATTCTTGACGTACTTCGAGAAAGAAATGTCAACCTAAAATTTAATATCTAGCCAAACTATCATCCAAAAATGAGACAAAGCAAATGCTAAGAGGATTTTTCACCATTGCCACTCACTAAAAGAATTATTAGAGTACTTCATGTAGATTAAAAGTGAATTCAAAAGGAAGCAGTGAGATATGGAAAACAATACTGAGTACTGAAACTGATCGAATACATCAGCAAATAACTACTGACTGTCCAAGTAACCACAATGTTCTGTTAACTTAAAACTAAAACTCTTAAAAAGGATACAGAGGTCAGGGAGGGGAGGGCAATTTCCAGTGAATCATTGAGCTGTACTGAGAGCCTTGTTGTGATAAGAAAGAGGAGAGAAAGAATGACTGACAATGAAATCTGTTACAACAACATCATGTTAAATATTGTATTTGCTTTTTTAGACCCATTTTTTTCTCCCTTCTGGCTTCTGGGTGGCACCAGAGGAGCCCTAACCAGAAGCTCTGGCAAAGATAGAGTGAGGTCAGGGAGCACAGCTTCTCTGTCTCAGATTTGTTCAGGTTCTGGTACTTACTTCCTCTCCTGTCCCTCTAGTACTTGAATGTGGTAATACCTCTGCTGTTGCTTCTGCTGGGATTTCTGCACTGTCCTCCATGGCTTGTCTACAAGCTGCAGCCCATATCTCCATATCTCTGTAAGTAATCCTTTTATTAAAATGTCTTCAAATTCAGATAGCTAAATTTGAGTGTGCTGTCTAGGACCATGACTTATGAGAACAAATATATATATATATATATATATATATATATATATTTATATACATATATATATATTTTTAAGTGTAAACTACAAAATAACAAAAGTGCAATCTATAGCTCTGAAGCCTATAGCAAGAGAAAAGATTTGATGTATTGCTGGAAAGTCCTAGACAGAACCATTAGGCAAGAAAAAGAAATAAAGGGAACCAAAGTGGAAAAGAAGAATTTAAATGCTCTCTATTTGCACCAGTGTGATTTATTTATATAAAATGCTAAAGACTGGTTAGCACTTATAAATTGAGTTGCAGAATATGAAATCAACACATAGAATTCAGTAGCATTACTATATGCTCATAAAAAACTATTTTAAAGTTTTTACCTATGCCTATGTGTTGAAGTGTTGGGCCTATGCCCTCTTCAAGTAGCTGCAAGGTCTCTGGCCTGACTTCCAGGTCTTTGATCCACCTTGAGTTGACTCTTGTGCAGGGTGAGAAAGTGGGACTTATTTCCATTTTCCTGCATATGGTTAACCAGTTTTGCCAACACCATTTGTTAAAGAGGCTATCTTTTTTCCAGTGTATATTTTTGGCTCCTTTGTCAAAAATCAATTGACTGTAAGCACGTGGGTCTGTTTCTGAGTCTTCTATTCTGCTCCATTGGTCTATGTGTCTGTTTGTGTGACAATACCATGCTATTTTTTTATTACTGTGGCTTTGTAGTAGAGTTTGAAGTCAGGTATTGTGATACCTCCTGCATGGTTCTTGTTGCTAAGAACTACTTTGGCTATCCTGGATTTTTTGTTGTTCCAAATGGATTTAAGGACTGATTTTTCTATGTCTGTGAGGAGTGACCTTGGTCATTTCATGGGTATTGCATTGAATATGTAGATCATTTTTGGGAGGATGGCCATTTTGATGATATTTATTCTGCCTATCTAAGAACATGGTAGATCTTTCCATCTTCTAAGGTCTTCATCAATTTCTTTTTTCAACTTTTTATAGTTTTCCTTATAGAAGTCTTTTACCTCTTTGGTTAGGTTTATCCTTAAGTATTTTATTTTTCGAGGTGCTATTGTGAGTGGAATTGTTTTCTGGATTTCTTTTTCAGTGGATTTATGGTTGGAATACAGAAAGGCTTCTGATTTTTTAAGATTGATTTTGTATCCAAACACTTTGCTGAATTTGTTGATCAGTTCTGTAAGTTTTTTGGTTGAGTTTGTTGGGTCTTCTAAGTATAGTATCATGTCATCTGCAAAAAGAGATAGTTTTAGTTCTTCTTTCCCTATGTTACCCTTTGATTTCTTCTCTTGCCTTATTGCTCTGGCTAGAGTCTCAAGTACTGTATTGAACAGAAGAGGTGATAATGGACATCCTTGTCTTGTTCCTGTTTTTAGTGGGAACTCTTGCAGTTTTTCTCCATTTAATATGATGTTGGCTGTGGGCCTATTGTATATTGCCTTTATGATGTTGAGGTACGTTCCTTCTATTCCAATTCTCTGAAGTGCTTTTAGCATGAATGGGTGTTGGATCTTGTCAAATGCTTTTTCAGCATCAATTGAGATGATCATGTAAGCACAAGCAACTCAAAGGAAGATCAATACATGGGATTTCATTAAACTGAAGAGTTTCTGTGCAGCAAAGGAAACTATCAAGAACCTTTCAACAGAAAGCCCACAGAGTGGGAGAAAATTTTTGCCAGCTACTCTTCTGATAAAGGTCTAATATCTGGGATATACAGAGAACTCAAGAAAATCACAGCTAAGAAAACAAACAACCCAATCAAAAAAATGGGCAAAGGATCTAAATAGACACTTCACAAAAGAAGAAATACAAATGGCCAATAAATGTATGAGGAAATATTCCACATGGAAACTATGTGGAATATTCAACTATGGAAATGGCCAAGATGTCCATCAACAGATGAATGGATTACAAAATTATGGAATATGTACACAATGGAATTTTACTCAGCCATAAAGAAGAACAAAATCACGTTATTTGCCGGGAAATGGATACAACTGGAAAACATTATGTTAAGTGAGATTAGCCTGTCACAAAGAGTAAAGAAGCATATGTTCTCCCTAATATGCGGATGCTAGGGAGAAGATGGGGCATAAGAGGGTCTCCAGATGAAAAAGGAGAAACCCTCGATAAGCAAAGAAGTTGACTTAACCGAAGGGGATGGACGGGGAGGTGGGGGTGCACCATAATGCACGTGATGTATTTCCACAAATATATCAAGGTCAATCACTAAACTGAACTTGAGAAGGAGGGAGGGCGAGGGAGTAGGGTGGGAATTGGGGAAGGGGTTAAATGAGAAATGTGTGTATATATGCCTTTATCAGCTTGTACCTAACAAAGATGTATGATTACAATGTACCAATTATTATATAAAAAATAATAAAAATAATAAAAAACTATTTGAAAAATAAATCAAAATATCATTTAGCTACAAAAAGAAAATACTTCAGGATAGATTTAACTAATGAGGTGAAAGACCTGCATACTGAAAATTACACCACATACAAAAACCAATCCAAATAGATTAAATATTTAAACATAAGACCCAAAACTGTAAGACTATTAGAAGAAAACATAGTAGGAATTCTCCATAAAACAGGCCTCGGCAATGACTTTTTTTTTTGATATAATCCCAAAAGCATAGATAAAAATTAAAAAAGAATGGAATTACGTCAAACTAAAGTCTCTGTAAGAAAGGAAACAATCACTAAAATGAACAGAAAACCTACAGTTCAGGAAAATATTTGTAAATCATTTATTTATTAATATCTAAAATATATACAAACAACTCAATAGCAAGTAAATATAACCTGGTTAAAAAATGGGCAAAGGATCTGAATAGACATTTCTCAAAAAGAAGAGATACAAATGGCCAACAGGTTGATGAAAAAATGCTCAACATCATTAGTAATCAGAAAAAATGCAAACTAAAACCACAAGACATATTGCCTCAGACCTGTTTAGAATGAGTATTATCAAAAAACAAAGAAAAAATGACAAGTATTGGAGAGAATGTAGGAAAAAAGGATCCACTGCACACCGTTGGTGTCTAAGTTAGCCAATTATGGAAAAATTTGGAGATTTCTCAAAAAATTTAAAATGGAACTAATGTATGATTTAGCAATCTCACCACTGGATATATTGCCAAAGGCAATAAAATTAGCATATCAAAGAGACATTGGCGTTCCTATGTTAATTGTAGCCATATTCACAGAGCCAAGATTTGTAAGCAATCTATGTTTCATCAATGGATAAATCAATAAAATGTGGAATATTATTTAGCTTTTGAAAAGAAAAAACCCATCATTTGTGACAATACAGATGAACGTGGAGAATTCTGTACTAAGTGTAATAAGCCAGGTATAGAAAGACAAATGCTTCATGATCTCTCTTACATGTGGAATGTAAAAACATTTGGACTTAGAAGTAGAGCAAAGACTGGTGGTTATCAGGACCTGAGGAGTAAAGGGTTGTGGAATATTGGTCAAAGGATACAAAATTTTAGTTTGGTAGAAAGAATAAATTCATGAAACTTACTGTACAGTATGTACTGCAGTTATAATAATGTATTACATATTTGACAATTGCTTAGAGTATATTTAAGTCTCTCAGCACAAAAAAATGAATATGTGAGATAATACCCGTGGTAATTCTCTTGACTTTTACAATGTATACATATTTAAAAACAACATATTGTACATGATAAATATATACTTTTGTCCATTAAAAATAAACTTAAATGAGTGCAAAAAATGTAGACACTTTATGAATCCAATAGAAGGCAAGAAAATGTCATATAAAGGACAATAAATGGAAATGAAATAGCCTCATGGAAATAATTCTAAATGTGTCAGCATGTCAGCATTATGAAGATAAGAAATGACATAATTAAAACATAAGAAAGTTAGGTAATCAAAATGAAAAGATAATCATATCAAATAAGATAAAATCCTATTACATACAAGACAGATATGCTTCAAATAAAACCACACAGAGAGGTTAAAATAAGAGAAATATATAAAATATAGAGTATAAAGTTATCAACATAAGAAATAAACTATTGTGACAATATTAATATGAAGAAAGTAACAAAGCAAAAATCTTTAGTAGGAATAAAGTGAGATATTACAGTTATAAAAGAAAGAGTTGTCAGGATACTATAAAAGTTGTAAAACTGAATGTACCTAATTATAGTCTGTTCTAAAGCATGATACATGTTACAATTTCATCTAAAGTATATATAATAATATATAACAATTAACCCTGTACCATGCCCTAACAGATATCTCTGAACACAACACATTTAAATGAGAATGACAATAAAAAGACAATAATACAGTTATCAGGTGAAAAGATAAAAAATTATAACATAATTAAAAGATTGAACTTATAAATTATTGTGATGAGTAAATCATAAGGTGTAAAAATACACCTTATGATTTTTCCCCCTCTAATGAGTAAAACTTTTGATAGACAGATATAATGTCAGAGAATGAAAAGAGTTCGTGAAGTATTTTGTCCATGCCATTCTGGTTAACTTTCTCATTTTCTATAATTCTAGTGTGGATGGAGGTGGTGAAGAGAAAGTTGTAGTAATGATTTTTTTTTTGTCCTTGAAAATCTACGTAGAAGGCAAACCACCCAAAATTTTTACTCAGCTTCATTTTTTGGAAGTGGTGGTCTGAACCTGTACCAAGTCCTTACAGTCCCTAACACCAATGTTTTTAGAGAGACATTCACACACACACACACACACACACACACACACACACACACACACACACCCTCTCTGCCTTTTAGTTTATTTTATTTAGTTTATTTTCAAAGATGACAAAAACAAGTGGTCAACTTAGACAAAATTAAGTTCAAATAATTATGTTTATCTGT
>PVLC010032992.1:0-17796 GCA_004027655.1 Graphiurus murinus | reverse complement strand
TAAGTTTTTAACTTTTTCAGATAAGGAACCTTATTTTCCATATAAACTGCATTTTCCCTGTAGGAGTATGTGATACAGTATACTATATACTAATAATGGCTTTGTCTTTGGTCTCTCCCCCTGGTAAGTTTTTAACTGTTTCAGATAAGGAACTTTATTTTCCATATAGACTGCATTTTCCCTATAGGAGAATGTGACATAGTACACTATATACTGATAAATGGCTTTGTCTTTAGTCTCCCCCCCGCCCCACCTCCTCTCTCTTCTCCTCAGGGTTCCCCAGAGTCTCAAGACCAATCATTCCAAAACTCGCATGCGCTGCTGCTTTGCCTCGGTGCGCGATGATTATACAGAATACGGCGCTCGCTGTGGCATCGTCGATGGATCAAGTGGAGTCTTCCACCAGGGCCATGCTTATGAACACGGGATTCAAGGTGATCTCTACTTGTCTTCAAAGCACCATTTTGTTTTCTATCAGTTCAGTGCCTACTGCATTCTTAGGTTCCAACTTAAATCCATCTTTTCATTTATTTATTATTTTCTGTACTGGGGATTGAACCCAAGGGAATTCTACCTCTGAGTTACACTACACCCCCAGCCCTTGTTTGTTTGTTTGTTTGTTTATTTAGAAACAGGATCTCACTAAGTGGCTGAGGCTGACCTCCACTTTGTAATCCTCCTGTTTCAGCCTCCCAAGTACTGGGATTACAGATGTGCACCACCATGCCCAGATTAAACTCATCTTTTAAAAGGAATTACTCAACGTCCTTACCCTGAAGTGCTTTGTTTCTTTGAGTCCCATATACTGTGTGTGTGTGTGTGTGTGTGTGTGTGCACACATTCATGTGCATCTGGTGTAGTGTTTATGATAGTGTGTTTTTAGTGGCACTGACAGCTAACATACTGAAAATCATGATACAAATAGAAATTTACTAGGTTTATGTCAGACCCATGACAAAAACTTTCATGCTTCATCACTATTTTTACTCCCATTAAACACAAGGTACTAAGTCATAAAGAATTTTTTTTTTCTTTTTTTGGTACTAGGGATTGAACCCAGGGAATTTTTCCTCTGAGCTATATCCCCAGACCTTTTTATTTATTTTGAAACAGGGTCTCCCTAAGTTGCTGAAGGTCTTGCTAAGTTGCTGAAGCTGACCTCAAACCTGTGATCCTCCTGTCTCAGCCTCCCAAGTATTGAGATTATAGGTGTGCACCACTGCACCCAGCTTCATAAAGAATTTTGTTCCTCTGTAAACAACTAAGATAAACAATATAGGCTCAATTATCGGCCCTTTCTTAATCTGGAGACTTTGATGTTAGTGGCTATTACCTCTATTTCTGTGCATTTGATATGCACAGGAAACTTTCAAGAAATGCAGATATGTAGCCAGAACCAATATCCAGAGAACCCAAATCTCTTGGAAAAGCAAGGACCTGGATACACATCTGTGAAAGGGTTTGTGCTCGCCAGCTTCTCATTGCTGTAGAACTGCCTGAGATGAATCCACTAAAAGCAGGAAAGGCTGATTTTGGGCTCATGGTTCCGACGGTTTCAATCCACAGCCAGTTGGCGTGTGGCTTTGGGGCCTGTGGCAGGGTGGCACCGGAAGGAAGTGTTGGGTAGAGACACCGGCTGGCTTCATCATGGCCAGGAGGAGAGCAGAAAGGAAGAAGGAGGGCCAGGGGCTCGGCAATCCTCATCAAACTTCCCCTAGCAGTGTCCTCCTGAAGCGTCCACAATCTCTCGTTAGGACCCAACCCTCAACACCCGGGCCTTCGCGGACTTATCCACACCTCGGCAGGCGCACAATCCACTCGAACGCCCAGACTATTGAAGCCATGCTGACTCTACAGCGATAAGTTGCACTCTCTGCTCTGCTTGTGAGCCCCCCAAAGTTCTAAGCCCTCGAGTTGTTCATCTTTTTCCCCATCTCCACCTTTACCCTACACCTAAGACCCAGCGCATCAGAGGGTCAGGATCAAACTTACATGAAGTTACACCCAATGCTGTAAAACAGTCCGTTTCCCCTGTAGACTTCAGAAATAGAATAGTTGAGGGAGACATCCCAAGGATTTGTTTACCTTCCACCTGGCTCCTTACTCTGGGTGAAATTAAGGAGGATGTTCCGTCAGAAGAAATTCTTGTTAACAACAATTAATTGAAGCTTTCCTAGCTAAGGGCTTGTAGGAAAAAAAATCAAGCAATCAAGGGTGCAAAGCCACTTTGAATACCTGGTACCATTTCTGAACCTGACATTTAACAACAGCTCTGTGCAGAATTCATGGTGTTGTACCTTCATCTTTAAATTCTGCCCCTCAAAGCTCCTTCTTCCTTTATGACTGGGGAACAAAATATAAGAAAACAAAACAAAGCCAAGAGAAAGGCAATTCTATCCAAAAGATTTCTATTGAGGCAATAATGCTTTGAAAATGTCCAAAACATACCAGAGGGAGAGAAATTTGCAAACTATTTAAAATAGCTAATTACAGGGCAGTTGATATTACAAAATGCTTGACTATTGGCACATTATAGAGCAAAAAGCTTGAGGCTATCTCAAGGTTAAAAGATATTAGGATGCTCTTTTAAATAGTTATATTTTGCATCACTAGTAAATTCTGAATGAGTGTTTTAAATTTTATTACCTACATAATTTAGTGAACTTCAGTGGGGAAAGGATGTAAAAATGAGGACAATGAAGTAAATGGAAAAAGAGGAGTCAAGAGAGAAAGCAGTCATGAGAGGAGCAAGACCACCCGGTTTTTGGTGGCATGAATCTTTAACCCTGAACTTGGAAAAGAAAGCAACAGACTGACATTGTATCAAGGCCGATGCTAATTGGATTTATATACACTTATTTGTATTAAGCTAAAATCCTGTAACTTCCCTTAGGTTTTACACATTTTAATATAGCTTTAATGACATTTTGAAAATATTTCAAAAGCTGGGAAGAAATAATTCCTGTCTTAGAAATGGCAGGACACAGCAGGGCAGGGTGGTACACACCTGTAACCCCAGTACATGGGAGGCTGAGACAGGAGGATCACAGGTGCAAAGCCAGCCTGTGCAATGTAATGAGACCCTGTTTCAAAATAAATAATGGTGGTGGTGGTGGCACACACCTGTGATCCCAACACTTAGGAGGCTGAGGCAGGAGAATCTCAGGTTCCAGGACAGCCCCAGCAATGTAGCAAGATTCTCAGCCTCCTAAGCAAGATCCTGTTTCTAAACAAAAAGTAAAATTTTAAAGGCTGGGGATATACATTAGAGGCAGAATGCCCCTGGGTTCAATCCCTAATACCAAAATAAATAAATAAATAAATAAAGTAAGTAAATAAATAAATAAATAAATAAATAAATAAAAGGGCTAGGGTGTGTCCCAGAGGCAGAATGCCCCTGGGTTCAATCCCCCATACCCGCTCCAAAGAAAGAAAAGAAACAGGACACAGCTTATAAAATACAGAGTTTTGCTTTCTTCCCTACACTTAGTGATTTAAAAACAAAACAAAACATGAGAATATATATAATTAACAAAGGAGCACTCATCACTGCCACAAGATAGTGTCTAGATTTCTGAATCCTGGGAGAAGATTTTAAGATGGTAGACTCCAAGAGAGGGAAAGAGAACACAGAAAGATCAAGAAGGAAGAATATGCACAGATAGGAGAGAAATCTAGTTGGAAATCTTCTAAAGTAAGCCTGAAAGAGAAGTGCGGGAGACACTGTAGGGTAAATGAAGGGCCCCCCACGCCCTGTCACTGTGCAGTCCACCAGGCATGGTGGGAAGAGGAAGCTAATCTAGTTTAAGGGCTTCATGGCCATGTATAAGAGAAACTGGGAAGGACTGCTGGCAACACTTAAGATCAACTCCAAATGCATATGCTAAAAACATAGATAATAAGCACACATTGAGACTGCAGCAGACTGGGAAACAACGTAGGAGATTGGATTATCTCCGGTAATAATTAGTTAATGGAACACATTATTATTATTTTTTTAAATTGGTGAATTGTAATCACATATCTTTGTTAGGTACAAGCTAGTATCGGTAAAGGCATCCATGCACACATTTCTCATTTAACCCTTCCCCAATTCCCACCCCACTCCCTCCTTCTCAAGGTCAGTTTAGTGATTGACTTTGATGTGTTCATGAAAGTACATCATGCTCATTAGGGTAACGTTTCTATTATTAAAGATCTGAATTGTTCTTCTGGTAATCTCTGCCATTCAGTGTTGTTGAGTTCTGTTATTGTGTTGACTCATTGTTTCTTTGGTATTTTTCCTTCCCATGGTTTCCCCGTTCTTAAATTTATAACTCTGCTGTTCTTGCACGCTTTCTCTGAATTTATAGGTTTCTTTATTTTTTCTCTGTGAATAGTATCTTGTACTGAGTTGTAATTACTCTGGTACTTCTTCTACCTGCTCTATTGGTGTCTTTGGTGGGTTTCAGGTGTTGACTTCTAGGGTCTAGCAAAAGCTAACAAAGCAACCAATCCTTCAAACAAACACAGATAAATCGAAGGAATGCAAAGTGAAAACAGAGTAAAAATAAAACAACTCAGAAAACAAAAACCAACAGCAAGAAACAAAATAAAAATCCCTGCGAGTTTGTAAGAACAGACCTGATTTGGCCTCTGCAGATCTTTTGGGTTAGATCCCTGCTGCTGTGGGCCGCAGAAAAAATGGCGGCTGACAAAATGGCGGTTGCTACTGCTGCGCACACGCCGGCTCCCCCATTCTCCCTGGTCTGCTCTCTGGGTTCTGACCAACTGCTCCTGTTGTTTTACTCACTTTTCTGCTGCTTTGCTTCTCCTTCCTTCCGTCAAGAAGCTGCTCCTGCAACAGTTTTGATTCAAGTTCTGCAATGCAGTTATCTCTGCTCCGGCTCTGTAGGGAGAGGTGAGCTGGGATGGCCCCTCGTGGGCTTAAGCTGGTCTCACCACGAGTTCTGGTCTCTGTCTAATGTGCCTCGATATGCTGCCTGGCTAGGATGAGGAGTTCCGGAGTCACTCACTCCACCTCTGGTCGCTGGGGATGCAGGAGGTCATTATATATTTCTTTGTCAGTAGACCCCACGCCGGGGGCTGGCTCAATGGCAGCCAGACAGATGGGCTTCTTTGGTCTCCCTGGTCAGCCTTCTGGATTCTGATCAGCTGTATTTCAGTTTTCATAGTGTTGTTCACCTTTTTGTTGCTTTTTTTCTTCTGCCAAGAAGCTGCTTCTATAGCTGATTTCAATTGAGCTCACAGCGCCTATTGAGCAGTGTCTCACTCCGACGCCATCTTCCTGGAAGTCCACATTATTCAGAAACAAATGATCATGGGATGTATTTTCCAATTAAAAAAAAAATACCTCTAGTCTCTGTACTCAGGAGACCAATGCACAAGGATCGCTAGAGCCTAGAAGTTTGAGGCCAGTTTATACAAAACAGTGAGACTACATCTCAAAAAGAAAAGAAAAGAAGAGAGAAAGAAAGGGAGGTAGGGAAGGAGGGAAAGAAATCCCATATAAAGGGAAAAAAAGTAGTGAGAGTATTCAGGGTAAAATGGACTGGCTTAACATTCATAGACCCAAGGGCAGCAATAGATGATAGAAAAATTTACCAAGGAAAATAAAAACAAGAGCCAGGCATGGTGGCGCAAGCTTATAATCCCAGCATTTGGGAGACTGAGACAGGAGAATCTGGGTTAGCAGCTAGCCTCAGCTACCTTGTGAGGCACTCTGCCACTATTTCAAAATAAAGAATAAAAAACAGGACTGGGGGTGTAGCTCAGAGGTAGAATGCCCCTGAGAATCCCCAGTACCACAAAAAAAAAAAGGTAGATGCTAGCTGCGGACCCCTTGTCCTAAGGAACATTTCTTTGCTGCATTCCACATATAGAAGTCATTTGAATCAGCAAAATTGTTTAAAACTTAAGCCAGGCTGGTGGCACACACACATCTGTAATCCCAGTACTTGGGAGGCTGAAACAGGAGGACCACAGGTTAAAGGCCAGTACACAGTAACTTAGTGAAACCCTGTTTCAAAATAAAAAATAAAATACGACAGGGTGTGTAGGGAAGAGGTAACATGCCGCTGGGTTCAATCCCCAGTAATGTACACACACACACACACACACACACACACACACACAATTTAGAGACTTACTAGGTCAATGTAAGGTTGTCAATCATCTTCCAAAGTGTTTCTTTGCTAAAAAGAAGTATCTGGTAAATTTGGGGGCTGACTTGAGAAGTTAAGCTGGCTGTGGTGGCAGTCGCCTGTAATCTAAATACCTAGGAGACTGAGACAGGAGGATCACAGGTTCACAACCAGCCTCAGCAACTTAGTGAGGCCCTGCTTCAAAATGAAAAAATAAAATAGCGCCAGGGGTGTAGCTCAGAGGTAGAATGAATGATCCTGGGTTCAAGTCCCAGCACCAAAAAAAAAAAAAAAAAGAAAAGAAAAAAAACAGAACAAACAAAAACCAGTATAAACTTCGAGGTCAGAACAGCCGGGATTTGAACCCAGCTGTGGATGAATGATCACATGATCACACCGACCAGAGGCAGCTGCTTCATCCTGACTGGACTGGATTATAATCCTATGAACCTGCCCTTCTCTCCAGGATTTCAGATACCAAGTTCCCCTGTCCCCAGGGAAGTTAGCCTTGTTCTAAGTTTGATTCCAGAATCTCAAAGCACCATATTTTTCTATCATGTCTTGGAAGGAAAACCTCGCACATTTATCTTGTATTCAACTGACTAAGTAAATAGGCTTCAACGCTGAGCGGCAAACCCAAATGCACGAGGCAGACTGAGATATGTCCATCTGTAATTTTCCTTTCCCGCAAGGCTCTCAGGGGAAACTTTGATGGTGTGGGGTTTCTGCTTTATGGGCTGGCTCTTGGATCTAACCCTTGCAATCAGCTGATAAGCCTCGTACAAACTGCAGGGCTTAGGAGAGAGGAATTGGAAGGCTGTGCACAGAGGCTGGTGGTGATCCATGGTGATTAGACAGCTTTGATAACGACCTGGATGGACGGTGATGTTTAACAGAACTGTAACATCGCTGGATCTTTTAAAATTAAAACTGCAGAAAGGAAGGCAAAATCTGATAATTCAATGTAAATCAGACACCGAGTAATAAGTGAAGAGGAGAATGGCAGAACTGAGGCACTGAAGACCAAAAGGAGGCTCTTAGTTGCTCTGTATCTGAGTCCTGGTCCAATTTATCACAGGTATTCCCTCCAGAGCAATTCCAATTAGTGCACAAATGTCCTTAGATGTCTGTCTAGACATTCTGAAGCCATGAATGGCTTTGGCCTCGATAAAACACAGAGAAATCCTTCTTTAAGAAGCCTTGCTTTCACCTGAGCTGGCTGATATGCTTAACAGAAGTATTAAATTCATTAAAGAGACATTTGCTAATAAGGAAGTCGACCAAAAAAAGGAAGAAAAAAATTGTCAAAGAAGCAATCTCCTTTAGCACCTAACATAGGAATGGGAATTTGAACCAAATGTAAGAGCAGATGTTTCTGGAAAGCAGAGACTATTATTATTGAAATGAAAATTTCATGTGAAATATTTTCTTTCGTATCTGGATTTAAACATGGAGTCTTAAGTAATAGTTATACCTTATAGGTAATGATAAGAAAGTGTCACTCATGGGTTCTAAGAGCAAACATTAAAAGAAGTAGTTATAAGTAATAGTATTAAAAATACATGTAGTCAGACAGTGTATAATCCCAGTATTTGGGAAGCTGAGACAGGAGAATCAAAGGTTCAAGGCCAGCCTCAGCAACTTAGTGAGACCCTCTTTCAAAGATAAAAAAATAAAAAGGGCTGGGGGTATATCTCAGAAGTAGAATGCCCCTGGGTTCATTTCCCAACAATTCCCAATATAGTGTGTGTGTGTGTGTGTGTGTGTGTGTGTGTGTGTGTGTGTATTATATGCCCTGATTCTCAAGACTTAAACAAAAACATTATTTTATGTCTCCCTTCCTACCTCTATCCCTTGCTCTATCCCTTCTTGCCTTTCTTACTTTATTTCAGCTAATAAGTATAAGATATCAATTAGGTACCCAGGTGAATCAAACTCTATTCTTTCTGTTATCAAATATAGAAGCAAAAGAGATAACATGATGAGTTAAAACATAATTACTCTATTCCCAAAGAACTTAGCTAGTAGAAGTAATACCAGTGTATACCACAAGTAGAGAGCGGCACCTTTCTTTCTAGGAAAAGAGCAAAGTGCCATGGTTGCACAGAAGAAAAAGAGGCTACTTCAACTTTGCTATTTAAGCCTCAAAGAACACTACAGTTCATGCACTGGGGAGCCAGTTATTTTGTAATAAAAAGTCTGAGGCTCCAGAAGTTTGAATAATTTGCTCAATACTCTGCCCAAACAAACAAACAAACAAACAGCCAGGGCTGTGGCAATAACCCTATTAATTTAGCTGATGTATCCAGATTTTCTCCCACTACTGATTCCCTAGCACTTGAAGAATTCCTTGGACTTGTAGAGATGTAGACGCAAAGGAGGAAGGGAATGAAATAAAGATTCCAGGAAAGTAGGGGTCCACAGAAGAGGAATAAACTGGCCACAGCTGAACCCTGGACTGAAGTGTCCAGTTGAAAAGTTAGGAAACCGTGGATTTTTGATTCCTTGTACCGTATGGTTCTTCAAGCCCCTTTGCAAGAGGCTTGGCTTGTGTTGCTCTTCGGGCAATTGGGAATCATAGGACTTTGAGTGTCATAACTAAAGCCAATTCCTGAAGTCACCAGTTGAAATCGAGGACTGTCTGATTAGTGTTGACTATTATTAATAACTGAGTTTAGCTAGTTGTAGTGGTACATGTCTATAACCCCAAAACTTGGGAGGCTGAGACAGGAGGATCACAGGTTGGAGACCAGCCTCAGCTACATAGTGAGCCCACCCCCCTTGCAACTTAGGGAAACTCTGTTTCAAAATTGAAATGAATAAAAATAAAATAGGGATGGGGTGTAGATCAGAGGTACAATGCCCTTGGGGTCAATCCCCAGTACCAGTCCTAGAAAACATAATCATTAAGATGGATTAGTAAGATAGAGACAGTGAGGATGGGGAGATGGAATATAACCAAGATAAAATTAACTCAAACCCTTGGCCAACAAAGGAGTTCTAAGATCCAAAGGAAAAAAATGGTGCTAAGGTCTCCAGTTTGAGAGGCTGGGAGGATCATTTTCAATGACTTAGTTTCTAGGCATCGTTTAACAATTTACTTAATATATAACCAATTCTTTACAAGAAGAGCAGATTACTTCATGTTTGCAGATAAATTTAGCAGCTCAGCTGCATATATTTCCTTCTCTGACAGGAGGAAGCTAAACGGAATAGTTTGCCAAATCATAACATGAAGTGTCACATCCTGGGATTTATTTATTATTATTTTTTGGCCTAATCTACAAACACAAATGCACCTGTCTTTAAAGTTTCTGTGGCACATGATCTCAACTTAATCACGCTAATGTCAAAATCTGAAATCACCTGGAACTGCTGTATCTAATGATGCAGGTTAGAAGGTCTTTGAAATTTACAAACACATATGTTCTCTTTCGTGTTTGTCTGTCTGTCTATCTATCTATCTATCTATCTATCTATCTATCTATCTATCTATCTATCTATCTATCTATCTTAGTTGGCCAACAATGGAGACATACCTTCAACTTTTGAGCTGACTTCTCCGGCAGAGTTGTTCTTCATTTGTTTTTGTGGTACTGATGATTGAACCCCGGGGGTATTCTACCTCTAAGCTACATTCCTAGACCTATTTTTTTTTTTAATTTTGAAACAGGGCCTAAGTTGCTGAGAAACTCACTAAGTTGCTGAGGCTGGCTTCAAACCTGGGATCCTTCTGTCTCAGCCTCCCAAGTACTGAGATTATAGGTGTGTGCCACCACGCCTGGCCAGAGTACTGCTTTAATTTTGACGATGTTTATTGGTAAAGGGTAAAATTTCCAGTTAATCCATGTCACATTTGTTCTTTCCACACTGTGCACAAGGCAGCAAACCATGAAGTGATGTCATAATCTCTTTCCCATAATAAGCAAAGTCCAACATCATATATTTGTTTCCTGGAGACACTGCAACAATGTCAGCCAATCTTAAGAAGAATAACTCACAATATAAGATTAAAAATGGAAGGTTATAGGGCCAGGGCAATCTTTGACAGCTTGACCCATGGTTAGAGCCAGGGTGATGGTACCACAAAGAAAGAAACGCTGCGGCCAGCTGCTGGCTGCACAGCGGCGCTATCTCTAGATGAACATAGGGAAGTTGTCATTTCCATTCAAGCCCTCAAGAGTTTAAATACATGTTCCAAAACCAAACACGAAAACAGCAATTTGGAGCCAAGTATAACACACACTTTTCTTGGTTCTTCTCCATTTTTCTCCTTTCCCACTGCCTTCTATGGAATTTGGGCCTCGATCTCCCTCCTTCTTGCAAAGAAATGATCACTTGCGTTCTCAACTCTGTACTGGAACATTTTGCAAATCTCATCATTACTGTTTTCTTTGCCTATATGTTTGCTGTTATTACCCTTCTAATTTTACTGAAAACACTGAATTGTGGCTTAGAATATACAGGCACATCATCTGAATGTCCACCAAAAATCCAGACTCATTTTCCCATTGTTTTCTTTTTTATTTATTTACTTCATGTGTTTATGTGGGGAGGGGGGGTACTGAGTATTGAACCCAGAGACATTCTACCTCTAGCTACAGCCCCAGCCCTTTTTCATTTATTTATTTTTTAAATTTTGAAACAGGGTCTTGATAGGTTGCTGAGAATCCTCCTAAGTGGCTGAGACTGGCCTTGAACCTGTGATCCCCCTGTCTCTGCCTCCTAAGTACTGGAATTACAAGCCTCTGTGATTTTAAAGTTGACCTGGAAGGCAACTATACAGCTGACAGTTATATGCCCTTCGCACTGGGGTGAGGACATGTGCTAAGTTTTCACAGCTGGAAGGCAGAGCTAGAGATTTGGGAACAGGTGGAAATTCTCTCTTCACTCTCGCCTTCCCATTATTTACCAACCAAACAGCACCCTGAGGCTTTCGGGGACTACAGAACCCTGAGATACAGGAATAAAGACCAACGACTCCCATCTTAGACAACAGCTAGAAAAAAACCTTTTATGGATTAAGTCAGTGATGGCTCATGGTTTGTTTGTTACAAAAAGCATTGCCCTAAAAATACAGGACTTAAATAAAAATTCCAAAGTCAACCAGCAAGGAAGGATGGGAGCTGGGGCTGAAACCTACTCACCATGACTGATTGCAAAACACTCAATTTTAAGTGCATCCCTGTCAAATAATGCTCTTTAAGTCATTGCGATGTCACTTTGAACCTTAATATTTGGTAGTGATTTCTTTTCCTTACAGAATGAAAGTACAGCTTTCTGCTCCCCTAAGGTTACCTGATCCTCATTTTTTTAAAATTATCTTCTGATCCTCCCTATTCTACACTGTATTCAAATAAATTTACACTCTTTCCCAGCTCTAAACGTGGTGTTTTTCCATCACTAAGATTCACATGGAATTTTTCCGCTACCTACCAAGACTTCCTCTCCACCCTTAGCCCTAGACTTATTTAGAAGCTAGTCACGCTTCAAAACAGAAATTAAATACCACCTTCTCAATATTGCTGTCCTGCTGGCCTCAATGAAAATATTTGTCTAACTCTGATCACTCAATGGAAACTTAGTAATTCAACCATGCATGATTTGATGCAGGAAACAAAAAGGAAAAGAAATCCTATTCTAATGAGCTGGCATCTTAGAAGAGAAAAACAATGAAAAGCAAGGTAGTAATGGCTTATTAGACTAAAGACTTCACAGAAAGTGTAGCTCCTAAGATGATCGTTTAGAGAGGAGAGTGCCCAGCCCTGGAGGAGAACAAGGCTTCTATGAGGTAGAAACAGACAAACACAGGATGGCGGAGACGCAAGTCCACAGCATGGGGATGAGACTAAGAAACAGTATGAGCCAATCGGGCCATTGAAGGACCTTCCTCTTCAAGCCATGAGAAATGTTATGGACAGGTTGGAAAGCATGAGCTGTATTTTATAGGATCATTCTGGCCATGACAGCAGGGTTGGGGCGAGGAGGGGGAGGGGAGCAGCTGGCAAGCTCCTGCTCTGGTCCCGGGGAACACCACCTTGATCTGGGCCACGGATGGCCGCAGAAATGGAAAGGAGTGGTTCAATCCAGGCAGATTCCAAGCAGGAAGGGCAAGAGAGTTTGGTGATGAATTTGAATGTACTTGATTTCATCTTTGAGGAGCTGAGTGACACCAGGGAGGGACACAGTGATTAAGACCAGAGCTGGGAAGTGACACGAGGGGCCAGGGCTCAAACACCAGCTCTGTCACTCCTTGGTTCAGAGGCTGGGATGAGGTCGGTCCTGAACCTTAGTGTTGTTAGCTAGAAAATGGGAAAGTTAATAGGTAAATAGGTTTCTGCCACATAAAGTGGTTCTGAGTATAAATAAATAAAATAAAATCTGTGTGTATGCATTTAATAAGTTTTGTGTGTGTGTGTGTGTGTGTGTGTGTCTGTGTGTGGGTGTGTGTTTTGTGCAGTACTGGGGATTGAACCCAGGGGTGTTCTACCTCTGAGCTACACCCCTAGCCCTATTTTTAATTCTTTATTTTGAAACAGGGTCTCACTAAGTTGCGGAGAGCCTCACTAAGTAGCTGAGGTTGGCCGTGAACCTGCGATCCTCCTGTCTCAGCCTCCCAAGTACTGGGATTATAAGCGTGCGCCACCATGCCTGGCTTAATTCTTTATTTTGAAACAGGTCTCACTAAGTTGTGGACGGTCTCACTAAGTAGCTGAGGCTGGCCAAGAACCTGCGATCCTCCTGTCTCAGCCTCCCAAGGACTGGGATTACAGGTGTGCACCACCACGCCCAGCTAAATCACGTATATTTGCTCTTATTATAGCAAATCTATATATTTATCCTCTCTTAGCAAGCAATTACTTTCTGAAGGGTGCTACTGACATAGAACATAGTATCTGCATTTATTTGAGATTCAATATGTCTATTAAGAATCCATACTACATACCTCATTCATCATTAAAAAAATATACATAGCCTGATGTTTCAACTGGATATAATCCTTCAAAGAGAGTATCAGTTATCAAGTAGAAGTTCAAATGTGTATTATCCTACCACCAAATACTAAGAACTTGTTCTTTTACAAAATACAATATCAGAAATTAAATTTATAGCTTCTGATAGAAAACCCAGTGACGCCATTTGGGGATAAATACGCGATGTTATATTATGTGATGTATGGTGGAAGACTATTAACTTTTATGGATGTCCTGGGGATTGTGAGCTAAAAAATCTGTGAGTATTGCTTGGAAATTTTTAGTGAGAAGAAATAGACATGCTCACCTCTTGAACACAAGATAACATTATTAAATTGATATCATCTGAATTAAGCCCAAAATGTCATAAATATGTGGCTGGAAAATCCCTTCATTCACTCCCTTAACTCTAACAAGGCTTGTAGCTAACATTGAAAAGCCAGAGGAATGGGGAGCCATTCATTCATTCATTCATTCATTCATTCATTCTGTGATGCTGAGGATTGAACACAGGAACATTCTACCTCTGAGCTACACCACCAGCTCTATTTTATTTTTATTTTGAAACAGGGTCTTGCTAGGTTGCCAAGGGTCTCACTAAGTTGCTGAGGCTGGCCATGAACCTGCAGTCCTCCTGTCTCAGCCTCCCAAGTACTGGGATCTCAAGTGTACAGCTCCATTTATTTTATGTAAATAAGTTTCTAAGACATCACCTTGCTAATTCCCACCCCCTACCCTGTATTTAGCTTTCAGATCTGTTGCTTAAAAAAATAAATAACTAGAGATCTGACATTTAAAACCCCCTGGGGAATATCTCATCTATTCCTCTGGCTTTAAACAACTAGGGGCTTACTGATATTGCACGATTTGGAAAATCCTGTGCTGAAAAAATGTATGCAAATGGAGCACACTGGCAATTTAGAATTCCAGCCTGGAAGTCCTTTCCCCACTGGAGAGCTGAAAGACACACATCTCCTGTGAGGACACATTCTAATCCTTCTCCTGCGGCCAGGGAGTGAGCGCTGGGGAAGCTGTGCACTGTTTTCATTTCACCTCGGATGTATTATGTTCCGAGAGGGAAGCCGTAGCGAGAAAGCTTTCAGCTGCGAAGCTTGCTGATTGCACATCACCCTGGTCCAGCTCCACGGGCTGCGCTTGGTGTTTTCCAGGCCGGAGTCTCAGGGGCCATAGGACAACATCCAAATGGCTTAGCCCGGTGTGCAGGCGTTTTTGTTTATTTAACACATAAGATGCTGACCTTATCTACCCCCCTTAGGGACTGAGATCTTTTGCTGGAGATAGACATCCCTGTATAAGTATCATTAATTAATTAATTAATTCATTCATTCATTCATTCAATTGTGTGTGATACTGAGGATTGAACCCAGGGGCAGTCTACGTCCAAGCTACACCTCAGCCCTATTTTATTTTTATTCTGAAAAACAGGGTCTCGGCAGGTTGGTGAGAGTCTCACTACTTGCTGAGGCTGTCCTTTAACCTGTGATCCTCCTGTCTCAGCTTCTCAAGGACTGGGATTAGAGGTGTGTGCCACCACGCCCTCAGTGAAGATTTATAACTGTGATGTGGTCCAAAGGTAGAAATACATGGTGCTATCTGTTGTTGTGGGATGAACTGTGTCCCCCAAGTAAACATGAAGTTGGAATCCTAACCCTCAGTTCATCAGAACAGGATCCTTACTTGGAAGTGGGGTCTCTTTAGGGTAATTGAGTTAAAGAGGTCAGTAAGGATGGTCTGACACATTACTACCAGAATTCTTTAAAGAGGCAAAAATGTAGCCGAGTATGGTGTCCAGTATTGTAATCTCTGTACTTGGGAGGCTGAGACAGGAGGATGGCAGGTTTGAGGTCAGCCTCAGTAACTTAGCAAGGCCCTCAGCAACTTAACTAGCTCGTGTCATGTTTCAGAATAAAAAATAAAAATAGGGCTGGGAGTGTAGCTCAGTGGTAGAAGTCCTCCAGGATCACTCTCCAGTACCAAGAAAAAACAAAAATTACTGAACTGATATTTGACAGACTAACTCTTGGAATCGCTCAAGTGAGTAGAGAGGGATTGATAGGCCCCGCCCCGGAAGGCCCTGAGAGCTTCGAGTCCCCTTTCCTGAAGCGCATGCTTATTCCAGCCTGCCCTGAACGGAGACACAAGCCAATGTCTTCCAATGAATCAACATTTCCCATACGCGAGCAAGAATCAATTATGTTATTTGTAACTAACCATGCAAAGGCACACACAGGAACACAGGGATGTGCAAAACGCCACGTCCATCACTGCTCTCAGTAGGATGAGAAACAGCGAGGCAACAGCACAAGCAGAGCCGCCAACAGGAGTCCGGCCTGGTGGCATACGCCTATAATCCCAGTACTTGAGAGGCTGAGCCAGGAGGAACGCAGGTTCAAGACTAACCTCAGCCATTTAGCAAGACCCTCAGCAACTTAGTGAGACCCTGTTTCCAAATAAAAAATAAAAAGGACTGGGGGTGCCTCTCAGAGGTAGAATGCTCCTGACTTCAATCCCTAGTACCACAAACAAAACAAAACAAAACTGCAGAAGTCAATGCAAATTACACGGATGGGGATATTGTTTCTTATTTTGGCAATAATAAAAACAAGAGACATGATTGATTGATTGATTGATTGACTGACTAGAAACCATATCACTTTCTTAACATTCTGTTACCAATACAACAGTGAATATTAAACTGTAAAGAGCCATATTGTCTGTGTAATTAAAATACTATTCTACTGTTCATGACTTCATTCGAGATATAACGGGCTTCCATCTCATTCGGCTGGGCGCGGCTCACCTTATTTCATAATAACTGAAATGTAATAAAATACACAGGTCGCCATGACTTACAAGACATTGCATTTAAACACAAACAGACACATTTTATTCATTTCCTAAAGCCAGATCGCGGCCGGGGACAACACAGAATTGTATTATTAATAAAGCGGCAGGCAGGGATCCTGGGACAATGCTTATCTCGCGGTTTCTGTGCTGCCCAGGGACTGACTCAGGCTCGTCTGATGGATGGCAGTGCCATCGAGTGACATCTGTTCGTTAATAAGCAGCTGCCCTGGAATTGACTTAGAAAACGCAGGGCTTTGGTGAACATGGTCTAGTGGTTCGAAGAGCAGACTAGAGTCCGCATTTCTGGGCCAGAGTCCCAGGCTTGTCTCTAATACTTCAGGCTGCCTTGGAATGGAACTCCGTTTATACAACGCCAAAACAGCCTCCCAATGCAGGCGGAGGCAGGGGCTGAGGGCAAGGGAAAGCTCACACCAGCTTGGCACACCAGGAGACCAATTCCTGCCCATGACTGAATTTTTCACTCATTATTTAATTGGGGGTGGGATGGGGGCTATCATCCTATGATGTATATAAAATATATCAACAGCTACTATCCGAAATGCTTGTTTAGGCCACTTACTAAATTTGATACATGATTCTGCTGTCCTGAAATTTGTGACAGTGTTATAGGGCATGGCATTAGGACAAACAATTCACATATGTCACTATTATAAATTCAAGAAAAATGCTTCTCTACTTAAACTTGGGGATAGCTCTGTGTTTGGGGGATGGGGGACTGGGGATAGAATTCAAAGGCATTCTACCTTCATAGCTCCCCCTTTTTAAAGGAAGTTCCCACTTAAATACCAGCTCAAGGACTTTGCCCTCAGAACAGAGAGACCACTAATTATTATTTTTTTCGGTACTGGGGATTGAACTCAGGGGTGTTCTACCTCCGAGCTATACCCCAGCCCTATTTTTTATTCTTTATTTTGAAACCGGGTCTCATTAAGTTGAGAGTGCCTCACTAGTTAGCTGAGGCTGGCCTCGAACCCAGATCCTCTGGTCTCAGCCACCCGAATGCTGGGATTACAAGCGTGCTCCACCACGCCCGACTTCACTAATTATAAAATTACATAAATCTCTGTGTCCCAGTTTCTATAATTCTGAAGTTGGCAATGATAACCTTTACCAAAATCAATGAACTTCCAGGATAACCTATTACAATTAGGAAAGGATAAAGAAGACCTTCATAGTGTTTTCCTCTTTGCATTGAAATATGGAGATATTTCCGAATACTTGAGAATTTAAAACTACTTCATAGGCAAAATTTTAATATGCAGGGGCTAAAATAAGTCAGTAAAAATAAAAATAAATTGGAAATGCCAAATAAATAATACAAGTATTGATACTAGAACATAAATTTGGAAAGTCAAATGGTACAACTGAAATTGTAAATATTTAAGTAGAATTTTAAAAAGAGTTTATCAGCAATAGTAGTCAGTTAAAGGGTAAACGTTTTTAAGTAAAATTTCTTCAAGATACTTGTAGTAACCAATATTTTCCCCCTAACGTCATGATAGTCGAGTATTGAAGCCCTGGCTTCATACAGATAAGGAGCTTGCTAAGTATATTTATTTTAAGTTATTCATTATATGTAATCCCAATGTTACTTGTATGTATATGTTGTATTGGGGATAAAACCCAGGGCTTCATGCATTTTAGATAAGCACTCTACCACTGAGCTGCTCCCCGGACCCTTTTTAAATTTTATTTTAAGACAGGGTCTCAGTAATATGCAGATACTGGCCTTGAACTTATGATCTTCCTACTTAGCCTCCTGAGTAACTGGAATTGGAGGTGTGTGCCAG